>ML839589.1:21964-46686 GCA_009831015.1 Picea engelmannii | reverse complement strand
CTTTTTATGGCTGTGTATTGATTTATAACACATATTTAAGCATGTAAAAGAGCATTACCTCACACATAAACATTGACAAGAACAAGCAAGAAACTTAACACATGAACCAATCTTGCCTATTAAAACACATGAAGCAAGGTCTTGTTAAGATTTCTTTAACTTCTAAGTGTTTACTTATTATTTCTTTAGGCAGAGCCTGTAAAGGGCCAGGTAGCCTCTGGAACTCATCCTCTCTCTAGAGGTGACATGTCCGGTAAATGCTCCTACAGTCTATCTCTGTATAAGAAATAGTAAGTTCTCACATTTTCAGAGGTTACATTGGAGTGTATAACTCACATTTTAAATTATGGAAAATGGATACCTTGCACCCTTAAACAAGTACATTCCATTTTCAAATCAGACTTGCTACAGGATCTTTAGTCCCTTTTACCCTTTTCTTAACAGAACTTTGAGGGATTGGTGTTTCATTTCTTTCCACTAATGAGGGTGCATTTCTCAAACTTTGTGGGATGCCTAGGGAATCTACTGCTATGCTTGATGAATTTAGAAAAGACTCGAAGTCTTGATTTCTCTTCCTGATTTCTTCTAATACTAACAGTTTGATCAAAGAAAAATGGAAGAGGCTAGCATCTCCTTGCTCCTTCCTTAGTTGTACTCTATCAACCATCCTTCCTAGACTTATGAAAAGGTAATTTGGTAGATTCAAAGGATTCTTACTAGTGAAGTACATTAAGAGCCTGATATGGTATTGCTAAACCCTATTAAATCTCCCTTCACATGTAAAAAACCTTTGGATAAACCTCAACAAATCACTATGACTTTCCAATAAAAACTCTCTGGGTATGGTAGCTTTGAATTTAATATTTCTAAATTCAGGCTTCATAAAATCATGATGGTAAGATAGATCTAACTACATACCCTTGAACCATTGTTCCCCACGAGAAAGGATTTCTATTGCAACAACAATGATATCTTAAAAAACATGCAACTGGAGGTTCCCACCTTAGCCTTAGCACCATCAAAATGATCTACAAACTCCCTCGCCACCTGTCTCTTGTACCCCTAAATTTTTTCACAAAACCCGATGACACCCACTTGTTCAAAGGATGCTCTGATCACTGGGTATGCCTTTACCAAATTCAAACCTTGTGACTCAAACCTCATTATATCACCACCCTTTACATTGTTTCTTATACGTTATGGAGTTTTCATGATGCTAGTATGTGTCAACCTTGTGTAGACTGTAAGCATGTGCGTTGATGATTAAAACATGCGCACATCAATAGCTTGCAATTTTCAACTTTTTGTATCAAGTGAACACTTCAAGTTCTGATATTCTGGATCCTATGCACAACAAATGAAAATAGTAACCTCTATGCAACAAATGAAAATAATAACCTCTGCGCAACAAAAATAAAAATAGTAACCTCTGCGCAGTGCACAACAATGAACATAACAATGAATTTGTTCGCAACAAATGAGAGTAGGGTCTTCTGTGCATCAACAAAAAACAACTTCCTCTGGGCCTTTTCTACAACAATAGACAACAACATGAATCTTTGCTCAACGAGCTTGGCTGGGAGGTTTTGAAATTTTGGATGAAGAGAAACGATTTATTGATTCTTTATTTACCTAGAGGGAGGATAAATTTGAAATACAACTTCAATTAAATCATGAATTGTGCCATCATACCTCGTCGTACCTCCATACACAACATTAGGATGTTGTACAACAACTTGCACTGTGCAATGGTTTTCTTGATGATGCCACATGTCCTTGATAGATTTGATTTCATGAAACCGTTATAACTTTGAACCAAAAACATCTATTCAGGCTTCAAATTTGTTGATTAGCACCCAAAACGAAAAAAAAACTAAAGAAAATGGATATTTACAATGAAGTGAAAAGACAAATGAAATTCTTTAAGTAAAATAGTGCTTGAGAAACCTGGCATTAACAGGTCCTCCACTGATGTATTCTCCATTGAGCTCCTGTAAAAGGAATGCATTATTCCCACGATATGCTGCAACTTTGTATGGACCCTTCCAAATATTTTCAAATTTAGAATTTTTACCCTTGTCTTCAATTCTTGCATCCCATTTTAAAACCAAATCATTGATCTGAAAGTCCTCTGCCTTAGTTCTCATGTCAAAACATTTCTTCATTTTGTCTTGATATAGTTGAACATTCTTAAAAACCTCTTCTCTCATTTGATGAATATGAACTCACTGACTTATTCTTCTTTGAACATGGATTGGTTCAACATCTACTTCTTGCAACAACTTCATGACTGGTATTCCAATAGATGTAGGAAAAACTGCCTCTGTACCATAAACAATCTAAAATGGAGATGTGTCAATAGAATTGTTTGTACTCACTCTGTTTGCCCAAAGTGAAAAAATAAATTTCTTGTGCCGAGATTTCTTGTTTTCATGTAGTAACTTTTTGATGATCCTGATAAAACTCTTATTAGATGATTCGGGAAAACCATTACCTTGTGGGTAATAGGCTATTGAGTGAATGAGTGTGATACCATAATTTGTGCAGAATTCAAATAGTTTCTTATACTTAAAAGCAACAACGTTATCTGTAATAATCCTTCTTGAACAACCAACCTTGAGAGTATATTGCTTTCAAGAAATTGTATGATAACTAAATCAATGGCTTGACGGGTAGGTACAACTTCTATCCCTTTTGTGTAATAATCTGTGGCTGCTAAAATCCATCTGTGCTGAGCTGAAGATGAAGGATGTACTTCCCCTATGAAATCCAAACCCCATTGTTGGAAAGAGGCTTCTACAGAAACAAGTTTCAGAGGAAAAGGCAAAAATATGACATTCATGGCAAGTGGAAACCTTCTTTTATACATCAACAAATATGGTAGGCCAATAGAAACCCGATCTCACAATTTTATTAATTGTTTTCTTCTAGTAATGATGACCTCCAAAGTCACCTTCATGGAACTCTTTCATGGTTTGCTGAGCTTCAACTTCTGTAAGATATTTCAATAACACTCCACCCGGGTCTTTCCAATAGAGGGAATCATTGAGCATGCAAAACTTTATTTGCCTTTTCTTAAAAAATATGGCTTTAGTTTTTGACAATTCAGGAGGGGATTGGAAATTTTGTAAACCAAAGATGATGTCACTATACCAAGATGAATCCAAATATTTCTAGCTTACCTGAGAAGGGGATTCTTCTACTATATCTTGTGAGAGATCAACAATAAAATTTACTCCCAACAACTCAAAATTTGATTGAGTCATCATTTGAGCAAGACCTTGTCCTTTGATTAATTTTGTAGGCTTAATTTCCATATCATATTCCAACAAGGCTGCAATCCACTTACCTCTCTTGCCCTCAAGATCAGGTTGAGTCAAGATATCTTTCACAACACTATTTGGAACATATGCAAGGACATGAGAGTGTAAAACATACATCTTGAATTATTTCAAAGCTTTAACTAAGGCATAGGCATGTTTCTCCATAATATTTTACTTAAGAGTTGAATCTCTTAAAGACCTACTGAAAAAGGAAATAAGATGCTCCTGGTTCTGTTCATTTTTCTGAATTAATACTCTTGCTATAGTGTGCTATGAGGAAAAATAAAAAACAATATAATCCTTTGTAAAATCTGGGCTAATCAACACAGGAGATTTGGTTAGAGATTCTTTCACCTCTTGAAAATAATATTTTTCATCTGCTATCCATTTTATATCATTTCCCTTCCTCAACATATTTGTGATATGCTTTATTATTTCAACAAGGTTAGGGATAAACCTTCTTAAAAAATTTACCCTACCTAAAAATGATTGTACCTCTTTTTTTCTCCTTGGAATACTTATTTTATGTATTGCATCCACTATGTTAGGGTCAATTTTGATCCCATCTATTGAAATAATGTTCCCCAAGAGTTTACCTTCTTGCACAACAAAAATTGACTTTTTTGGATTGAGAGAGATCCCAAAGTTTTTGCATTTTTGAAACACCCGTTCCAAATGATGCAAATTTTCACTGTCAGAATCTGAATACATAGTTATATCATCCAAGTAAATCACAATGAATTTATCTTTCTCCTCAACAAATTCTATGTCCATATCCCTTTGGAAAGTTTCCCCTGCATTCATGAGTCCGAAAGGCATCTTAGCATACATGAAAGTGCCCCATGGGGTTGTAAATTCTATCTTCTCTTGGTCATCCAGGTGCACCATAATTTGGTTGTATCCAGAAAACCCATCCAACATTGACATTCTCTGGGAGCCCACAATCTTTTGTAGGATGTGATCCATTTTTTGCAAAGTATAATTTTCTTTAAGAGAATCTCTATTCAAATTTCTAAAATCTATACAAAGCCTTATTTCTCCATTTTTCTTTCTGACAGGTACAAGGTTAGCTAGCCATTTGGAGAATCTCAAAGACAAAATTGTCTTGGCATCAAATAACTTCCTTATTTATTTCTTAATGAGTGGAAACAAGAGTGGATTTATTCTTCTTAATTTTTGTCTGAAAGGTTTCTGATCTTCTTTAATTGGTATTGCATGCTAAATGATGCCTTTATCATAAACCTTTAGGTCTTCATAACTCCAAGCAAACACATCAGAAAATTGTCTACTTAATTCGAGATATTTCTTTCTGTTTTCAAAGGACAAGGACTTAGACAACTTGAAAATTTTAGGTTCTTTATCAGTCCCTATATTAAAGTCATCAACCTCACTTTCATTTGGACTTACCCTAGGATTTTTAGCCACATCATTTTCATCAAACAATTTTTCAAGAGGCACAAGAACCTTTGGAATTGTATTTTTCTTTAGATGAATAATCTCCCTTCTTGCTATCTGATTTACATACCCATCTGAGACTGATACAATATTTTCATTTTCTTCTTCATCATATAAATTTTCTTCATCAATTTGGACATTTTCACACTCTTCTTTTGACTGCAGAAATCTGATAATCTGTTTGTCATCTTCAAATAATTGCCAATGTTTGACATTATATGGAATAGATGGCCTGTGTTTTACTTCAATTTCATGTTTCTTATTGGGATAAATTGGAATTTAAAAAATGCTTTCTGATGTGGCAAGAGCATTTGCAATCCGATTTGGTTCCCGTGGTACCACTGAAATGTTATATTCAGAGAAATATTCAAGCAAATCCAGGACCAAATTCCTATAGTTTCTTATTCTAGGATGCTTAATTTGATATGTACCTTTAATTTGGTTGATTATGATCTCAGAATATCTATGCACATATATCTTCTTATCCTTTAAATCATTTTAAACCCCCAATCCTACATTGATAGCTTCACGTTCAACAATATTATTTGTGCAATCAAAAGCCAATTTATAAGAACATAGTTTTGAAGTAGTATTAGGAGAAATGATCCAAACACCAACTCCTTCTCCCTCTTTGCTGACTGCTCCATCAAAATCCATATTCCATAGACCTTCATCCTCTTTATTGTTTTGTTCTGAAATTGATCCTTTTTGTTGATCCTTTGAAACAATCTGATCATATTCTTCAAAACATAAATCATTATAGAATATAGAAGATCCAATGTCAGTCTCAATTTAGTAAATAGGATTATTGTTGGGTTTATCTTTGCTGCTCACCATGTATTTCAAATGAACCTCCCTGTATAACATTTTTTCCTTACCAAAGACTTGCATTGTGGCCTAGGACATGTCCATTTGCAAGGTACCCTTGAGTTTAGCAGCCCATGATCTTGATAATAACATTCCAAATTTAGGAGGAATGTCTGCAACAACTAGATCCATTATCATAGTTTTTGATGGGATTTGAGCTAAAGTAACAACAATATCTTTGATTAAACCCTCACATTTCACCTTTCTTGAATCAAAAGAAAACATATCCTTGTATGGTCCATTGATATTCAAACCCAACTCTCCCATGATCACCTTTGGCATCAGGTTGTGAGATGCTCCTAAATCTAATATTACATTATGAAGAGTTACATTATGGATATTTAGGCTAACATAGAAATGATGCACATCATCACCATTGCCAATTTCCTCAACCCGAGGACCAATTAAAATAGCAGGATGGTCATCTTGTACATTAAGGGTGTCTGAGGTATGTTCCATTTTCAGTATCTTTACAATCTGAATTTTGTATTCCATATTTCTGATCAACTCATTAAAAGGTACATAAATCTTAATCTTTGCCATTTCATTTCAAAATTAAAGGAGGGTTGAGCTTTTTCCACTTGTTTTATAATTGCTTCTCTTCTTACCTATGGAACATCTCTAGGAGGATCTTCTTTCTGTTTTCTTTTATTTTATGTATCCTTCTTTGGAAAAATATTTTCTTGATGACTGAAAGAGGGCATGTCAGCTCTAGGATCCTTTGGAGTACTTGTTGCAATTTTCTTATTCCAAAGGTTATATTGTTTTCGGAATTCCATGATGGCATTATGATATCATTTCCTGCAATCCTCTTCCTCTTTTAATTCCTCATATTGCATAAACATATTGTGTTCTTCTTTAGTTAAGTAAACTTGTGGCCCTTCTAGGAAAAAACAATGAATATCTTCAGGAGGTTCCTCAAACAAATATACAACATAATTATTTTGGAAAGGAGGTCTAACTGGCTGATCAACTGGAATCCTCTGTTCTCATCTGATCCCCTTCTGCATCAAACTGTTTGATTCTTTGTGCATAATTCTTTGGTATATCACAAAGTGTAGCAAGGAGGACTAATGGGGAAAATCTTGCTTCCATAACTCTCGGAGGAGTTTGACCTGACTATATGATCTGACTGGGAATTACTACAGCTTGGATAGGAACAACATGAATAAAGGTTTGAAATTTATTTTCATCAAATATAATTTCAGTCAAATCATATTCTAACTTGTATCTAAAAAAATACTGCTCAAATTTAATATCAAATTCAACGTCATCAATGCTTTTTACTCCACCTTTAGGCAATGACAAAACTATGTCCAAAACAATACCTGATTGAGTTGCTCTTTTATTAATTTTGTGCATAATTCCTTCTGGGTTGTCAATGGCTTGTGGAGGATTTGGATTTGGATGATGCTTTGTGTATTTTCTTTGGGTATCCAGGATTCTGTAACAAACTTTATATTCAACAATTGATCTTCAAATTTGGAGTTGCGAGAGTGAAAATTCAACCAAAGCTGTATCCAGTTCACTCTCACTCTTAGGAACCAGTTTTAGAAAATTTTGTCATTTTCCCAGGGAAAATTTTACCTTTTATCCCCAACAGCAGCTCCAAAATGTTATCTCTCTCTAATTTCCTTGGCTGAGGAGGAAATAGGTACATGAGTAAACTAAAAACCAACTTGGGGCTGGAAGCTATCTCTTCCAACCAAAGAGAGCTCTCTCTCTTCAAATCAATCACTGAAAGGATTGATTTAGTTTAACTCAAAGGCTATATCTATAAGATAAATGGATTTATAGGGTTGGTTGCAATATGGAAAGAAATTACATTGGGATATGAAGTCACCAAATTTGAAAGTCAATAAAACTTGCTGGATACTTGGTAGATTTAAGAAAGGACTGAACAGAGGCAAGATTGAAAGTAATAATCTAAGCCAAATAGATATGTTGTACAGGTTACATAGAAAACAATAATCCTTCAAGGCATCTAACAAGGATGAATCTCAAAGAAATTAGAAGTACAACTCGAACTACATGCAACAGAGCATCTGATAAAGATAATAAAGATAATAATTATTAATCATTATCATTTGTTTTATTGATTTATTGATTTATTTGATTTGATTTTTGTTTTCAATACTTATAAATCCTAACCTTATCATATTATGTATCCTAATTAAACCTTATATATATATATTAGGTAATAATTATTAATCATTATCAATTGTTTTATTAATTAATTTTATTTTACTTTTGTTTTCTTTTTTTCTAACTCTAAAATTAGGGTTTATAGATAGCCGACTTGGTTAAAAACTTATAAATTAAAATTTTTCATGCATTTAAAGTATTAATTGACGAATATCAAAAAGATTTCATTTGACAATTAGTCCTGATGATGAATCCTGATTCGGATTCGAAACGTCGATGACGAAAATGACACCAACTGTGGATTATCTGGATAACACCTTCATAACTCCTCACCATAGAAATTTGAAAACAATGAGTTCTAATACATATATTCATAAAGAAGAAACCATACAATATCAAGTATAAAACATGAAATAAAATACTGAGGAATCACATGCATAAAATATCACAATCACATGTATCTTCGTGGTCAAAACCCAAGGACTTCTGATACAACAATTTTTTCATTAAAAACATGGGAGAATTACAATATGTTCAATAGTATTCCTATACACACTTGCCAACCCTTTAGTTTTCATGGCTGCCTGAATATATACAAAAACATATGTCTATAGTATCAAATTCAGATTCAACTATGATCCTACAACAATGCTCACAGTTGCACATAATCAACATGAGATCTTTAATGAACTGCTAAAAAGAAGGAGTTGACTTGGACTCATTTAATTTAACTACAACGACTTTGATATGACAATAAATGAAACCCAAAATTGTGATTTCCAATACTGATGTTCGTTGGAGATGAGCTGACACACTTGTTGAACCATTCAAGCTGAGTTGGAGGTGTTCTAGTCATTTTTTCACTCTTGTGCAACAAGTCCGCTGCGCAATCACCACCTATAGGAAAAATGCAGTAGAGTTGTGCAACAACAAGTGGTCTGATCAAACCCATGATTAATAGTGCCTCTTTGATAAAATAATGTGTTTATGTATGTGACCTTTTGCAAAAAAGGAGTCAAAATGGAAAAATGACAAAAGTGTGTCAAAAAAGTCTTAGTGGTTCAGTTCTCTGCTACTTCAACTAGCAAGTCAAGATTTTCCTTCTTTCCAATCTCCACCTGCTACAAAATTTGCTTGATGGTCTTGTTCTCTTTCCTAAAAATGAGGTTCTGTTGATAAAAAATCTTCAACTGTCTGTGCAATGGAAACATCCTTCTCACAATTGATGCAACTTTGTCTAGTGCAGGTCCACAGTCTCTTAGGTGTTCTAAAAAAATCATTTTGAATTCCCTATCTCCCTCCCTGAGTTGAAATATCACATTTTGTGCTTCTATGAGCTGTTCATTTAGCCTCTTGAAAGTGTGTTTTCCTTCATCATCTTTATTTTCTGCTGGTTGATTCTGTGTTGGGATTTCCTCTTGATGCTGCAACTTCCTAGTTGAGGACCTTGTTAAAGGCATACTAGGCTTAGGAATCCCCTCTACCTCTGGAGTCTGCTTTACTGCTTTCCCTTTACTCCTCGTTTTGGAACTAGTTGGAGTTGATAGTGCTAAACTTTCTCCTATCATAGAGGTAACTTTCCTGAAAGCTTATTCTAGAGACTTCTTCTTTAATTCTCTATTTTCATGCTGCAATTGTCCTATGATAAAGTGAGCCTTCTTCAATTGTTCTTGCAAATCAATAATTGAAGTGTCTCTGTCATCTTAGAGGGTTGGTTGTATGAAGATTTTTGGAGTCTCACTAATTTCCCATGATGTATGTATAACAAGCATTCTCTTTGCTGCAGACTTGGTGAGTGGTTTTCTAGGAGCTTCAACCAATTCTGGAGAGAATTGGAGTTTCTTCCCT
This sequence comes from Picea engelmannii, assembly GCA_009831015.1. NCBI lineage: Eukaryota > Viridiplantae > Streptophyta > Pinopsida > Pinales > Pinaceae > Picea > Picea engelmannii. The sequence goes on along the minus strand of ML839589.1, from coordinate 37,048 downwards.
TTCTTTTTATCCTACTAAATTGCTACAGGCTATTAAGTCTCTTTTGCCCTTTTCTTAAAATAACTCTTAGGGATTGATGTTGCAATTATTTCTACATATGATGGTGCATTTATCAAACTTTTTGGGCTGCATAGGGATTCTACTGCTATGCTTGATGAATTTAGAAAAGACTCCCAATCTTGATTTCTCTTTCTAATTTCTTCTAATACTAACAGTTTGATCGAAGAAAAATGGAAGAGGATAACATCTCCTTGCTCCTTCCTTAGTTGTACTCTGTCAACCATCCTTCCTAGACTTCTGAAAAGGAAATATGGTAGATTCAAAGGATTCTTACCAATGAAGTGCATTAAGAGCCTGCTATGGTATTGGTAAACCCTATTAAATATCCCTTCACATGTAGAAAACCTCTGGGTATGGTAGCTCCAAATTTAGTATTTCTAAATTCAGGCTTCAGAAAATCATGATGGTAAGACATATCTAACTGCATACATTTGAACCATTGTTCCCTATGAGCAGGGATTTCTGTTGCAACAACAATGCTATCTTCAGAAACCTGCAACTGCAGGTTTCCCACCTTAGCCTTAACACCATCAAAATTATCCGCGAACTCCCTCACCACCTGTCTACTATAACCCTAAAGTTTTTAACAAAACTTGATGCAACCCACTTGTTCAAAGGATGCTCTGATTGCTGGGTCTACATTTACAAAATTCAAACCCTGTGGCTCAAACCTCATGATATCACCACTGTTTACATTCTTTCTTCTACGTTATGGAGTTGCCATGATGATGGTATGTGTCAACCTTGTGTAGACTGTAATAATGTGCAATGATTATTAGAACAGGTGCACATCAATAGCTTTCAATTTTCAACTTGTTGTATCAGGTTAACACTTCAAGTTCTGATATTTTGGATCCTGTGTGTAACAAATGAAAATAGTAACCTTAGCACAGTAAATGAAAATAGTAACCTCTGCGCAACAAAAATAAAAATAGTAACCTCTGCGCAGTGTGCACCAACGAACACTACAAGGACTTTGTGTGAAACAAATGAGAGTAGCGTATTTTGTGCAACAACGAACACCATCATCCTCTGTGACTTTTCCGCAGCAAAGAACAACAACATGAATCTTTTCACAGTGAGCTTGGCCGGGAGGTTTTGAAATTTTGGATGAAGAGAAACAATTTCTTGATGCTTTCTTTACATGGAGGGAGGATAAATTTCAAATATAACTTCAATTAAATCATGAATTATTCCGTCATACCTCGTCATACCTCCATATGCAACATTGGGACATTGTACAATAACTTGCACTGCATAATGGTTTTCTTGATGATGCCACATGTCCTTGATAGATTTGATTTCATGAAACCATTAGAACTTTGACAAGACTGACTTTGACTATCTTGAAACGACATCATGACCCTTCATAATGACCCTTTAGTGACATGAAGACCCACATATTTTCACAAAAACCATAAGTTACATGGTTAAAAAAAAACCCGACCCATGGCAAACAAACCTATGACTCATGATTTAAGAAAAAATCATACAATGTTTTTATTTAACCCAAGATATGACTTTATCCTATAATTTTATTCAAAACCTAACAACGTATTTACAGGACAAATTTAGTATCAAATTCAAGGTCATCGATGCTTTTTACTCCACCTTTAGGAAATGACAAAACTATGTCTAGAAAAATACCCGATTGAGTTGGTTTTTTGTTAATTTTGCACTGAATTCCTTCTGGGTTTTCAATGGCTTGTGGAGGATATGGATATGGATGATGCCTTGTGTATTTTCTTTGGGTATCCAGGATTCTGTAACAAACTTTATCTTCAACAACTTATCTTCAAATTTGGAGTCGCTAGAGTGAAAATTCAACCAAAGATGTATCTAGTTCACTCTCACTCTCAGGAACCAGTTTTAGAATTTTTTGTCATTTTCCCAAAGAAATTTTTACCTTCGATCCCTGACAATGGTGGCAAAATGTTATCTCTCTCTAATTTATTTGTCTAAGGAGGACATAGGTACAAGAGTAACCTCAAAACCAACTTGGGGCTAGAAGCTAGCCCTTCCAACTAGAGAGGGCTCTCTCTCTTCAAATCAATCAATGAAAGGATAGATTTGGTTTAACTCAAAGGATATATATCTAATATAAATGGATTTATAGGGTTGGTTGCAATATGAATAGAAATTACATTGGGCTATGGAGTCACTAAAGTCGTAATTCAATAAAACTTGCTGGATACTTGGTATATTTAAGAAAGGACTAAACAAAGGAAAGATAGAAAGTAATATTCTAATCCAAATAGATATGTTGTAGACAACAAGTTACAAAGAAAACATTAATCCTTCAAGGCATCTAACAAGGGTGAATTTCAAAGAAATTATATCAGAAGTACAACTCGAATTACATGCAACAGAGCATTTGATAACAATGAGTTCTGATACATATATTTCACATCAACATAAAGAGGAAACCACACAATATCAAGTATAAAAAATGAAATCAAATACTGAGGAATCACATGCATAAAATATAACAATCACATGTATCTCTGTGGTAAAAAATCAAGGACTTCTGACCCAACAATTTTTTCATTAACAACAAGGAAAAATTACAATTTGTTCAATAGTATTCCTATTCACACTTGCCAACCCTTTAGTTTTCATGGCTGCATGAATATATGTTCGAAAACACAGGTATTCCAACAGAGGAAGAACACCTTCAATAACCACTCACACAACTAGATCACAGATCAACACACCGATGTTTTGATGTGGTAAAATCCCTATGGGGAAACATCCACGACCCCTGCCAACGCGACCACGTGGAGCAGTTTATTAATGCAAAAGAAAAAATATTACAAAGAGATTTTACAAGAGAGGTTCTCACAATAGATCATCGAAAAATGACCCTCCATTCTCTTTAAATAGAGATCATGGACCAATTAGGTGTTAAGCCACAGATCAATGGCTGTTAAGATAATTGAGAATATGAACTGTCAGATCACTCTATGTCGGGAACATATCACGACAGTCAGATTTCCTAACTACAAATGCATACTAAAGAAACACACTAAGAAACACACTTTAACCTGACACATTAGACCAAGTAGACCTTAAATAACTCCTAAGTGTATAAATATCCTAACATCCCCCCTTAAGAACAACTTGGGATAGGATTTAAGGATTTAAAATAGTGACACAATAGGAGAAGGAAGGAGGAATTAGAGCCTATCCCCCTTAATGAAAACTTCCTAAACTCCTAACATAGATCAAAGTTTGGAAAACTTCACTTCTGTAAGAGACTTTGTGAAAATGTCTGCAACTTGATCTTCTGTAGGGAAAAAAAGAACTTCAATAACTTTATCATGAATGAGATTTCTGGTGAAGTGCATGTGTAGATCGATGTGTTTGCTGCGCTGATGTTGAACTGGGTTAGCTTGATGACACTCTGAATGTCGCACCAAAGGCTGGTTGGATGATGCTGCTGGAATCCAAAATATGAAAGAATCTGTCGAAGCCATAAGGCTTCCTGACTTGCATTTACCGTTGCTCGATACTCTGCTTCTACTGAATAAAGTGCAATAGCTTGTTGTTTCTTATAGGCCCAAGTGATAGGTCCTGAACCAAGGATGAAAACATAACCTGTAGTAGAATTCCGATCATCAAGGTCGTTGATCCAATATGAATCAGTGAAACAAACCAATAAAGGAGTCCCCCCTGATCTGTAATGTATCCCGAACTGAACTATACTACAGACAAAGAAGTATCCTTTTAGCTACTTTCCAATGGATTTCATGGGGTGTTTACATATAATGGGAAACAAGACCAACATCAAAGGAAAGATCGAGATGTGTATGAGTCAAGTATAATAGGTTACCAACTAATTGACGGTACACAGTGGCATCAACTTCGAGAGAAGTACAAGTGGCAACAATCTTGACTCCAGACTGGAAGGGAGAAGGGGTTGGTTTACAATCGTCCATGCGAAAGCGATGAAGAAGGTTACAAGCATACTTAGACTGGGAAAGAAAAATTCCTTCACTGTTTTGCAAAACTTGGAGGCCAAGGAAATAATGCAAAAACCCTAAGTCTGTCATTTCAAATTTCTTCTTAAGGCTGTATTTCACATGGTATAAAAGTGTTGAGCTACTACTAATAAAGATAAGGTCATCAACATAAAGGAGAAGGATTATGAGATGCTTCCTACTTTCTTGGTATAGACATTAGGATAAAAATGACATCTAGAGAATCCAATGGCAATAAGAAAGTTGTACATTTTGGCATACCAAGCTTGGGGAGATTGCTTAAGACCATAAAGAGATTTCTTAAGGCAAAAACAAGGCTAGAATCATTCTGGACATAGCCAAGAGGTTGTTCCATGTAGATTTATTCTTGCAAACCTCCATGCAAGAAGGCAGATTTAACATCCAGCTGATGGACCTCCCATTTATTTGAGGTAGCAAGGGAAAGAACAAGGCAGATGGAATTCATTTTGGCTACATGGGAAAATGTTTCATTATAGTCAATTCCTTCAACTTGGGAAAATCCTTTGGCAACTAACTGAGCCTTGTGTCTTTCAACACTTCCATCTGATGCATACTTAGTTATGTAGACCCATTTACATTTGACAATTTTTCTTCCTTTTGAAAGAGGTACAAGATCCCAAGTATCGTTTTCTATTAAGGAACAATACTCTTCATTCATTGCTGTATCCCAATCTAAATGACCTGAAGCTTCTGTAAATGTCTCTGGATCATGAGTCTCTAAAACTTGAGCCAAAAGAGAAGAGGCTCACTGGAACTGTGAACGTGTATGATGCTGATCTGAAGGATCACCGACAAGATCACTAGTGGCTTCTCGTGTTGAACGGACCCATCTAGGAAGCGGTGGAGCTGGAGTTGGTGCTGGTTCAGGTTCAAAGGACTCATCTGGAAGAAGGTGAGCAGGCGGAGGTGGATTTTCATCCTCACTATAATTATCTAAAGAAGAAACTAGAACAAAAGAAGGCACAAATGCCAAAGATGGCTCGCAAGCCGAAGAGGGCATAAATGATGAATTAGGCTCGCAGGCCAAATAAGGCACAAACATCGAATTAGGCTCGCAGGCCAAGATATTTTCATCAAATTTAACATCTCTTCTAATAATAATTTAATTACAATGTGGTTGAATAAGTCTATGATCTTTGACATCTTCAAAATAAACAAAAAATATACACTTCTCACTTTTAGGCTACGATGCTTTCCTTTTCTCATTAGGAATGTGAGCCCATGTTATACTACCAAATACACAGAAGTGACTTACACCTAGTTTAATTTTAGTCCAAGCTTCTTCTAGTGTTATATTTGTAAGAGCCTTTGTGGGAGTGTGATTTACTATGTAATTTTCAAAGTTGATGGCTTCCGCCCAATACTTTAGACTTAATCCCTTAGATTGGATCATACAATTAGCCATTTCTTTTAATGTGCGGTTCTTTCTCTCAAAAACACCATTTTTTTGTGGTGTGTATGGAATAGTGTGTTGCATTTGGATGCCCTGTGTAGTGCAGTAACTTGTAAAATTATTGTTCACATATTTTCCTCCATTATTTGTTCTTAACCTTTGAATTTGATGTCCAAATTTCTTTTCTACAAGGGCCTTGTAGGCCAAAAACTTGTCACAAACTTCGCTTTTAAGTTTTAAGAAGTAAAACCAAGTATGTCTAGAAAAGTCATCAATGAAAGTTAAGATATACTTGCACCCAAAAAAAGAAGGAGAAGAAAGTGGAGAATATGAATTGTTAAGATCGAGGAGAATATGAACCGTTAAGCCACAAATCAATGTCCGTTAATATCGAGGAGAATATGAACCGTACAATCACTCTATGTTGGGAACATATCGTGACCGTAGAATTTCCTAACTACAAATGCATACTAAAGAAACACACTTTTACCTAACAACACATTAGACCAAGTAGATATTAACTAACTTCTAAGTGTCTAAATATCCTAACAATATATACAAAAACATATGTCTATAGTATCAAATTAAGATTCAATTATGATCCTACAATAGTGCTAATAGTTGCACATAATCAACATGAGATCTTTAATGAACTACTAAAAAGAAGGATTCGTCTTGGACTCATTTAATTTAACTACAATGAATTTGATATGATAATAAATGAAACCCAAAATTGTGATTTCCACTACTGATGTTCATTGGAGATGAGATGACACACTTATCGAACCATTCAAGCTAAGTTGGAGGTGTTCTGGTCATTCTGTCACTGTTGCGCAACAAGTTCGTTGTGCAATCACCACCTACAGGAAACATGTAGCAGAGTTTCACAACAACAAGTGGTCTAATCAAACCCATGTGTAATAGCGCCTCTTTGATAAAATAATGTGACCTTTTGCAAAAAAGGAGTCAAAATGGAAAAATGACAAAAGTGTGTCAAAAACATCTCAGTGGTTCAGTTCTCTGCTACTGCATACTAAAGAAACACACTTTTACCTAATGACACATTAGACCAAGTAGATATTAACTAACTCCTAAGTGTCTAAATATCCTAATAAATATATACAAAAACATATGTCTATAGTATCAAATTAAGATTCAATTATGATCCTACAATATTGCTAATAGTTGCACATAATCAACATGAGATCTTTAACGAACTTCTAAAAAGAAGGATTTGTCTTGGAGTCATTTAATTTAACTACAACGACTTTGATATGATAATAAATGAAACCCAAAATTGTGATTTCCACTACTAATGTTCATTGGAGATGAGCTGACACACTTATCGAACCATTCAAGCTAAGTTGGAGGTGTTTTGGTCATTCTGTCACTGTTGCACAACAAGTTCGTTGTGCAATCACCACCTACAGAAAAAATGTAGCATAGTTTCACAACAACAAGTGGTCTGATCAAACCCATGAGTAATAGCGCCTCTTTGATAAAATAATGTGACCTTTTGCAAAAACGGAGTCAAAATAGAAAAATGACAAAAGTGTGTCAAAAAAGTCTGAGTGGTTCAGTTCTCTGCTGCTTCATATAACAATTCAAGATTGCCCTTCTTTCCAATCTCCACCTGTTGAAAACTTTGCTTGAGGGTATTTTTCTCCTTCCTCAAAATGAGGAGGTTATGTTGATAAAAAATCTTCAACTGTCTGTGTAATGGCAGTGTCCTTCTCACCATTGATGCAAATTTGTCTAGTGTAGGTCCATAGTCTCTTAGGTGTTCTACAAAATTCGTTTTAAATTCCCTATCTCCCTCCCTGAGTTGAAATATCACATTTTGTGCTTCTCCGAGCTGTTCATTTAGCCTCTTTAAATTGTGTTTTCTAGAGACTTCTTCAATTCTCTATTTTCATGCTGCAACTGTGCTATGACAAAGTAAGCCTTCTTCAACTGTTCTTGCAACTCAATAATTGAAGTTTCCTTGTCATCTGAGAGGGTTGGATGTATGAATTTTTCTGGAGTCTCACTAATTTCCTGTGATGTATGTATAACATGCATTCTCTTTGATATAGACTTGGTGAGTGGTTTTCTAGGAGCTTCAATCACTTCTAGAGAGAATTGGAGTTTCTTCCCTTTCTTTTTATCTTCCTGACTTGCTACAGGCTCTTTAGTCTCTTTTTCTCTTTTATTAACATAACTCTCAGGATTTGATGTTGCAGTTCTTTCTACTAATGAGGGTGAATTTATCAAACTTTGTGGGATGCCTATAGAATATACTCATATTCTTGATGAATTTAGAAAATACTCCTAGTCTTGATTTCTCTTCCGAGTTCTTCTAATTCTAACGGGTTGATCAAAGAAAAATGGAGGAGGCTAGCATCTCCTTGCTCCTTCCTTAGTTGTACTCTGTCATCCATCATTCCTAGACTTATGAAAAGGTAATATGGTAGATTTAAAGGATTCTTACCAGTGAAGTGCATTAGGATCCTGATATGGTATTAGTAAACCCTATTAAATCTCCCTTCACATGTAAAAAACCTATGGATAACCCTCAAAAATCACTATGAATTTCCAATAGAAACTCTCTGGGTATGGTAGCTACGAATTTAGTATTTCTAAATTTAGGCTTTAGAAAATCATGATGGTAAGATAGATCTAACTGCATACCTTTGAATCACTGTTCCCCATGAGCAGGGATTTCTGTTGCAACAACAATGCTATCTTCATAAATCTACAACTAGAGGTTTTCCACCTTAGCCTTAGTGCCATCAAAATTATCTGCGAACTCCCTCGCCACCTTTCTGCTATACCCCTGAAGTTTTTCATAAAAATTGATGAAACCCACTTGTTCAAAGGATGTTCTGATCCCTGGGTCTACATTTACCAAATTCAAACCCTGTGGCTCAAAACTCATGATATCACCACCCTTTACATTCTTTCTTCTATGTTCTGGAGTTGTCATGATGATGGTATGTGTCAACCATGTGTAGATTGTAAGCATGTGAAACGATGATTAGAACATGTGCACAAAAATATCTTTCAATTTCAACTTGTTGTATCATGTTAACACTTCAAATTCGAATATTCTAGATCCCGTGTGCAACAAATGAAAATAGTAACCTCTGCGTAGTGTGAAGCAACGAACAAAACAAGGACTTTGTGCTCAAAAAATGAAAGAAGCGTCTTCTGCGCATCAATGAACAACAATGTCCTTTGCGCCTTTTTCGCAACAACGAACACCAACAAGAATCTTTGTGCAATGAGCTTGACCATGAGGTTTTGAAATTTTGGATGAAGAAAAATAATTTCTTGATGCTTTCTTTACCTGGAGGGAGGATACATTTGAAATATTTTTTTTTTAAGTAAAAAAGGGGGAGCCTGCTATATTATATTATCAAAAAACTGTAACAAGATATACAGAGTCAAGAGCCTGAGTCACCCAAAATGCTGTCGGAAATCGGAAACCAACATAGGTGCATAACAAAAAACAACTGTAAACTAGTGGCATCTGTCCTGCCCGGAGGAAACCAAGACAGGTGCCTAAAGTTTAAAAGAGCATAAAACAGTAGCATAAAAACTAAAGAGCCAGAGAACATAAAAAACCTAGGTAATTGGTGACCTGTCGTCATCATCTGTCTTCCACGTGGACCCAACCGGGATGGCAAAAGACTGCGCACAGAGGGGGCACTTTCGCTGAACTGGAGCACCAGAGTAAGCATCGAGAAGCATGTCCAGGCGTTGGCCCATGAGGAGGGCACGATGCTCCAGGTCAGACATGTGGCCTCGGAGCTCGAACACCAGGGACAGGTGCTCCTCACGGAGGAGAAAACCATGCAGTTCACCACCCTCGTCGTCGAGTGTCCTTCTCTTCGCACCATCCTTTGCTTCCTTTCCCATCAAGCACATTTTATCCACATCCAACGCCGCTTCCAGGTCCTGCCAGGGAATCTCTTCCACAATACAACCAGGAAAATCGGCATCCAAACCCGAATTGGGTTTGTTTTCCTCTCTGCTAGACCTCACTGCGTCGCAGGGCACCTCCATTGTTGTCAGGTCCTCCAAAGTCAGGTCCTCCTCTACAATACACGCTGGGTACAAATCCTCAGTCCCGTCCTCCAGCTTAACGGTGTCCGCACTGCTGCGGCCAGCTTCCTTTTCGGCAATGGTGGAGAGAAGAGCCTTTTCCTTTGCTCGAGCCTTCTTTCTAAGCAGTGAATTAGCCATGGCCAGAGCATGTTCGAAATTCTCTTTACGCCGCCTCTACGCCTTGTGGGCGTTCCAAGCAGAACCACGGCGAGGCGTTCCTCGTTTCCTAGTCATATTATCCTGGGGGTAAGTAAGATTGCAGAGCGCTCGCCGAGAAAAAAACGAAGGCCAGGACGAGGGCGGAAGCCAATTTAGAGCATAAGCAGTAGGATCCGTGCCAATGCTCCACGAAAGGATGGTGAACCAGGGTGCAAGGAGCGTGAAACTACACCAGAGCCTCCAGACGAGGAGCAGAGCTGAGGCCGGAGCGAAAGAAAGCGAATAAACAGACTTCGAGAACCCATAACCGCCTTTAACCTCAAGCTTGCTGAGTACACCGAGCTCGTAAATGGTCGCTCGAGGGAGGAGTCCTCCCATCTTTGAACTGCTGTTATGGCTGTCCTGCATCGTTAATGCGGGTGCAATGGTGGCAGCCTTCATCATTTAATCCCAGGCTAAGTGCGAAGCCTGCTGTCACTCCTTTGTCGCGTGTCACCCCATACGGGGGGATACATTTGAAATATAACTTCAATTAAATCATGAATTATTCCATCATACCTCATCGTACATCCATACGCAACATTAGGACGTTGTACAGAAACTTGCACTGCGCAATGGTTTTCTTGATGATGGCAAATGTCCTTGATAGATTTGATTTCATGAAACCGTTAGAAATTTGACAAGACTGATTCCATCTGTCTTCAAACAATATCATGACCCTTCATAATGACCCTTTAGTGACATGACAACCCACATCTTGGCACAGAAACTAAAATTTACATGGTTAAAAAAGAAAACCTGATCCATGACAAACAAACCTATGACTCATGATTTAAGAAAAAATCATACAATGTTCTTATTTAACCCAAGACATGACTTTATCCTATAATTTTATTCAAAACCTAACAACCTATTTATAGGACACTAACACCAAGCAACTATTAAAACTCCAAGGGTTCTTAATCTCTCCAACAATAAAAATTTTAGTGGAAATTATGGGGAGGATGATGTTTTCGTTGTCAATGGTTGGCATATTCTTCTTCTTCCTTGTTATTTGAAGAATATCTACAAGCCTGCGGGATTTTTCACAAATGCTAAGCCTATCAAGACAAATTTGTTTTCTCAGACTTCTCACTTCTTAATCTCCCTGATAAGTTCAAGAGTTTATTTGATTTTATATATGAGTATGACAAAATAGTGATCTAGATCCAAGTTGTTGTCGAGAAATGAAGAAGTTTCAAGCATCTAAAGGTTTTTCCCTCAGTTTTGGATGCAGATTGTCTGTCTTTGCAGGTCAACGAGGATCTACAGGAGATATGATGGACACATTTTTGGAAACAAAATAATTTTGTGATAAGAAATATATATCTATTCGAATATTTAGAGTCTTTTTGTATGTTTAGGTGTCTCTTAGGTAGTTAAGATCATCTACAACAAAACAAAGAGAGAAGGAAAACAACAAGGTTTTTATCAGACAACAAGAGGAACATGCCACCCCAGCAGGCCCATTGTCACCCAAACATTATGAGGATGATCCTATGACCACTACTATGCAACAAACAAATCAAACACTTGAAGTACAACATGCAAAATTACAAAAAAATATGTATCAAAGTTGTAGAAGAAACATCAAAATGCGCTTCCCGAATACTCCATTTTTTCCCTATTTTAGTCACTGGATTTAGGTGCACCTTCCAAACATATGGAGGTGAATTTTCGAAAAATGAAAGAATTTTTTTTTGAGAACAATCCCATTCAAAAAAAAATCTCTCATATTTTACACATGTATCATAGTTTGAGAGAATCAAAGAGATCTTTGAAGCCATTTTTCCATAAATTCGCCAAATGCTTTGGTTTTTCCTGTTTTTGTCATTTTCTTTGGGTGTGATTTTTGAACATATGGAGGTGAATTTTAGAAAACTGAAAGAGACTTTTGTTGAAAACAATCCCATTCAGAAAAACCTCTCTTAGATTTTACACAGGTAATACGGTTTGGGAGAATCAAAGAGATGTTTGAGACCATTTTTCCAGATTTTAGCCAAAGGTTTACTGCTGTCAAGGGGAAAAGGAGTTCAGGACTTATGCCAGTTGATCCACTTGTGTTATAGATTAGACTCCAGTTTTAGTGCACGTGGGAATCCATGCACAATCACCTGCCAACTACAACTTTCAAAGGTTTTTGTTATGAAGCTGTTCCACTTCTATTATCCACATTAGTCATAGTTGCACTTACAAAGTTTTGTTTCTTTATTCAAGGATACTATTGCCAATTGTAATAAGTGGTTATTTTATTTTTGATATGAACCATATTTTTGTTAAGTTCAAATTGAGGGAAGTCATGAACTGATACTTCAAACCAAATTCACTCAATTCAAAGAAATGTTTACAATTGTAATTAAGGAGTGGAAGTCCAGTTGGATATAGTGGATCTAGTTGTGATGTAAAGTTGAACTTTAGAGTTAGATCCTAGATAGGTGGTCGAACTCTTTTTGGAAAACGATAAATAGATAGGTTTTGAATGTAAAAAGATTAAGTTTTTGGGAGATCAAGCATCAAAACAGTTGGACCTGAAACTTATGACTGTAAATCTTCCTACCTGGTGAATATAAGTCTTGATGATAGTTTGTGTTTTTCTTCTCAAATATTTGTGTTTTTCCTAATCTTATATAGACACAAGTTGGAAATGTATGTAATGTGTAGTTTCCTTCCCTTTCAACTAATGTTTCAATGAACTGTTTAATGCTATGCAGCTTGGTTTCAACTATTGTTTGTAGTAGATAGTTCGTTGTATTACAACCTTGTTTGAATGATTTGTGTAGATTCATATTTTAGATCTAGAATACTATTTCAAGTCTGAGATTTCATTCAACAAGTGACATTGTATGATTTCTTGTATTTCATTTGTTTTATTCTTCAAATATTTACCTGTTCATCAAAATGCATGCCACCATCTAAGAGGAACCTACAATGATATTGTTTGGATAGTCCAACCAGGTTTCTACCCTTGAAAATATACCTATCAATTGACCAACAAACCTAATTCATTAAAACCAAACCATTCCAAAAATTGAGGTGGCCTAACTTTTCCCTTTAGCAGTTAGGTGCAGACCTTAGGAACAATAATAACAACTTCCCATTTCCATTCAGGAATGGGAAATGGCTGCAACAATCCCACTGGATGTCGATGTTCAACCATTACCTTCTGACATTCCATGCATCTAGCCAAATAATAAGTGACATCTTTCTTCATACCAGGCCAAAAATGTTGGTCTCGTACAATTGCAATAGTTTTTTGAGATCTTGGATGTCCAACGTATGAAACGTTATGCATCTCCTTTAAGACTAAATTTCTCAATTTTTGTAAATTGGGAACATAAACTCTGTTTCAAAATAAGAGGATTTCATCCTCTTCCATCTTGTAATCCTTATATTTATGTTGTATATCATTATGCTGTAAGATCTCTTTAACTTGCACATAATGTTGATCTACAATGACAACCTCTAGAATTTTATCTCTTAAATCTGTCCTGTAGATACTAATGGTTGTAGCATGCATTTTATGCAACCTTTTGCTGAGTGCATCAACGAACTTGTTCTCTTTTCATTTAATGTGCTTGATATCAAATTTATATTCACTAAGGAATTCCAACCATCTAGTTTGTCTGGCAATTAGTGTTGGTTGTTCAAACAAGTACTTCAGTCCACTATGGTCTATCCTTAATTCAATTTTTTTCCCCATGAGGTAATGCCTCCACATCCTCAAGGCATGTAATATATATGCTAACTTTAAGTAATGTGTGGCATAATTTATTTCACGTTCCTTCAATTTTATGGACTCACAACAAATTAAATGTCCATTTTGCATAAGGAATCCACCGAGCCCTTCCTTGCATGCATCTGTGAACATAAAAACATCCTCATCTACATTTGCAACTTTCAAAATAGGTGCATTGGTTAACAAATACTTTAAGCATTGGAAATTTTATTCACATTTAGTACTCCATTCAAACTTTACTCCTTTCTTTTGCAAATATGTTATTGGGTGTGCAATTTTGGAGAATCCTGCAATGATTCTCCCTTAGTAACCAACTAGACCCATAAATGATCTAACCTCTAAAATGTTTGTTGAAGCTATCCAACTCTTGATTGCTTCAATCTTTTTTTGGATTCACTACTATTCCCTCTCCTGAAATAATGTGACCCAAATAATGGATCTTCTTTTGATAGAAAGTTCATTTACTTAATTTGGCATACAATTGGTGCTCTCTTAACACTTGCAGCACCATCATCAAATTATTCTCATGCTCCTCTTCTGTCTTGGAATATATGAGAATATCACCCAAGAATAAAATTACAAACTTGTCCAGGAAATCTCTTAACACCCCATTCATTAGACACATAAATGTAGCCAGTGCATTTGTCAACCCAAAAGACACCACTACAAACTCATAGTGTCCATACCTTGTCATAAAGGCCATTTTTCTAGTATCCTTTTATTTGATTCTCACTTGATGATATCCTGACCTCGAGTCAATCTTGGAGAATATATTTTCTCCTTTCAACTGATAAAAAAGATCACCAATCCTTGGAAAAGGATACTTGTTCTTGACTGTAACCTTGTTCCACTGTCTGAAGTCAATACATAACCTCAATGTTCCATCTTTCTTCTTGACAAAAATAACTAGGGCACCCCAAGGAGAAACACTTGGGCGTATGCACCCTTTATTTAACAACTCTTCTAGTTACATTTGCAACTCTTTTAGCTCTGGCGTGTTCATTCTATAGGGATTCTTAGATACCGAGGTAGATCTAGGCATTAAGTCAATTGAGAAACATATATCCCTCTTTGGTGGCAATCCTGGAAACTCCTCAAACATGTCTTCATACTCTTTCAAGATTGGATAATATTTGAGACTTGGCTCCTTATCCTTCATTGGCTCTTCCATATGGGATACATATATTTGGCACCCTTTTCTAAAAATTATTTTCATTTGCAATGCTGAAATATCTCAGATAGATACATTCCTTCAAATACCTTGCACTGTCCTTGAATTCCCTTCTTCATCAAGACATGTGAAAACCTTCTTATAACAATCTAAAATAACATGATGATTTTCTGGCCAATCCTTTCCCGTCAAGAAGTCATCAGACACAAGCGATATGATGTTCAAATCTTCCTTAATGTTAGTTCCATTCATGTTTATAGGGCATTATTTAACAAGTTCATTTATTCTTCTTTTGGTTCCAGTAGCAACCTGAAATAACCAAGACTTTTCATGCTTACATTTCTTCAATTTAAATCTTTCAACTAGATTTGGATCTATATAGATATGACTAGATCCATAATCAATTAAAATAGATATGGGATGATTATCAATCTTA
>ML839588.1:28673-42867 GCA_009831015.1 Picea engelmannii | reverse complement strand
ATCCTTTCCCCTTCCTTCCACCCAAGAATATATGAGAGATAATAAAACTTTACATTAAATTATCACCATCAACCAACCATCACATAGAACCTGATAATGCTTCCTAAGACTTCTTCAACTTCTGCAATTATTCACTTCTTGGATTACTTTGATATTGTTGATAATATTACTCAATGTATTCTCTGAAATGCCTCCAAGTTTCACTCCTTGAATCCTCCCAGAAAAGGAGTTATAGAGAAAATGGTAGACCTTATTAAATTTTGGCTTATTCAGGAGAGCGAATTTGTATAGAATGCCTCGCGCTCAATATTTAACATCAGATTCTGAAAATCACAAAACGAAAAATAAAGCCTGTACTCTTTCCAATGCAATTGGTATCACCTCATTTGGATTCTCTATGAAGACGTTATGACTTTTTTACTCAAAACACATGTTTATGACTAGCTTTAGGACTAGTCAAAAACCTTATCTTCCACAAAGTGTATCTCCACAATTATAGTGAACAAAGAGCTGAAATGTTTACCACATGTACATATATATGTCTTCTAAATAACCTCTGAATTTCATCTGAATCGTTCTAGAAACAAATTTATAGCGAAAATGGTAAGATGGACTGTAAATAACATACCTTAGAAAAACATCACCAAAACACTTCATCCTCCCTTGAAATTCAACCTTCTTTACTTCAGATTTCCTCAGAAATTCGACTTGTATCTCCTTTTTCATTAATAAACTTGTGTGTGTTGAAGAATGAATGTATAATGAGATGTATTTATACCCTTTATGTCACTTCCTTTTAACATTAGGGCCGACATGTAGTATCTTCTTCAATTCACATTGTCATATTCAAAAATTCATTTCTCCTCAATCGTGAGGATCCATGTGACATGCCACATACCACCAGAAGCAGCATGACTTATACTATCCACCCATGGGTGTTGTATCTGCATGTGTAATTTCCTTCGTATCTATATACTTCGATCAACTGTGGGGTCCAAAATCCAATGGATAGGGTTGACATCAATGACAACAACCAATCTTCCAACAATTGCTCCAAGTGCACTATAATAATTCTTTCTCTCACAACCAACTGATCACTTTAGGGGAAGGGAAGGGATTGTATAGGAGAAAAGGATAGAGAGGGAATGTTGAGGCAGAAACTCATAAGGGGATGCAAATACTTGGACAAGGAGGGAAAAGGGATTTGGGCAGAGTTTCATTGTTCTAATGCTTGATATGGGAATGGGACCTCAAGACCTCCTTTTATATGAAAAAAGGATAGTTATTCGGTTTGGGGATGGGATACAATAGGTGAATTGGGTGGGAAACCCTCGATAGCTCGTAAACTCCATCAAATTCCTTGCAACTTTTTATTTTTTGTAACTTTTGGAGGTAAACGTAGACTGCTTAGTATGCAGCTAGCATATGTATGTGGGTTGTCTAGCATGCAACAAGCGTATTTATGCGGGAAGTAGTGTAGAAGGGCATGTACATGCTCCAAAAAATGGTTTTTTAAATAGAGTTCCTCAGCAGTGATTTGGAAAATTATGCAAGTAGAAAGGATAATGCCATGTATGCATAGGTAGAGAATTTTAGGGCTATAACATATGCCCCCTAATGTGTGATGTCAAAAGAGAAACAGATGGATGAAATACATTACAATATATTTACCAGTGGGAATGAACAAAGTCGTGTGAGCCTAGGACCAAAGTTCAGGAGGTCACCATATGCAAAAAAATAATAATCTCTCTGAGGCGGGCATACCCATGCTTAGGATGAACTAATCATTCCAATCAAGTAAAATGTAGATCCATGTCATATAAATCTTTATATAAAGTGTATCCGTGAGAAATACACAACATATCTACATCTCAAAAATCATTTGATGATATTTGAATACAATACAATATGCATCGTCAAGAAGCATCAGCTTGTGACCGGAGATGAGGGATTCATATCTCAAGAAACATATTCAAATATTCAATAGCTCATGTAGGAGTACAATAGGAGTGTAATAATCACTACTCTGAGGTCTTTGACAAGACTTCAGGAAAAGACTGAAGGATCTCGATGATCAGGAAGAAAACTTCATCGATTTTGAATCTAGACTTGATTGGACTCATGAGATGGCCGAGTCATGAAATTTAAGAGATAAATTGCAGAATGGCCGACTCGGGTTGGATAAAACTTCCCATGGACAAAATAATGAAAGATGATCAGACTCCAACAACGTAATATTGACATAAGTATGTGATGCAAGAGGCACCACAAACTCTCCATATGTTTGGAAGAGTAACCAAATGGAGGAGGACACAACTCTATGTAGCAAGAAAAAATTCCTAAGGTCATAATAGATCCCAATGCTTAGTGAACAAACAAAGGGATGTGCTTTGTCCAAGGTTGACTATCTTGCTTCCGAAAAAATAATGTATATTTCTCGTCCTCTCTTTTTGGAATATTTGATTTTTTTGTCTTTATCAAGTTTTTAACGATCTTGAAAAAGAATAAAATAATGCTACGTTACAAAGGAGGAATGAGTGTCACGAGAAAGAAAAGCAATTCCAAGCGCATGGAACATATTGATGCTCAAGGAAAGGATACATGTGCAGGATAAGGACACTCGGGGAAAATTCATCCATGGGTCAAGGTTTCAGGTCAAGAGGAAAAAAGTGATGCAAGGTTTGCATATAAGGAATGATTTAAAGGTTCAGTTGAGAGCAACATGGAGCCGACATTAGGCCAAATATGCAAATATTAGACTCGCAATGTGATTAAGCATGACACAATAAGACCCCTTCCATGTAAATTTTTATGATGCCAGGGAAGGTAAGCTTGGTGGTTTTTTCATTTTTAGAGAGTCTGAAAAAATGTTAAAGAAGAATCCAGGGAGTACCTTTTTCACAATTAGTCCAATCAACTCAAAAAAGGGTTAAAATTGCACTGAAAGGAAGTCTTTTCAAAACCATTTTAATGAGTGTGACAAAGACAATATCACTCGGCTATCTTTTCAATTTTAAGGAGTTTGAAAAGAGATTAACTATGGACTCACAACCTTTTTCTAGGTTTAGCTTACTTAGCCCGAAAAAGTATAAAATATAACTGAGGAGAACTCTCCAGGTGAGACAAATCTCCTGAGGTGTACCTTTTTTCTACAATAATCTATTGGCTAGAAAAACGGTTAAACTCATGCCAAGTAGATGTTCTTCTGGACCAATTTAACGAGTGTGAAGGAAAAAGGTCACTCAATGATCTTTTCATATTTAAGGAGTTTGAAAATAGCTTAACTATGGACTCCGGGGGGTTCGCCCGAAAAAGAGATCAACGAAATCCAAGGAGAATGTTCCTTTTTCAAAACTTTAGTCCCTCAAGCCTGATAAAGGGTTAAGATTATGCCTGAGAATACTCTTCTAGTGAACCGAAGTTCCTAGAGCATACCTTTATTCGTAAAATTAGTCATCCGGAATGAAAAAGTGGTAAACTACCGCTGGACAGATGTGCCTTCAAATTTGAGTTTGGAGAGCGTGAAGGGAAACAAGATCACTCGAAAATATTTTCAATTTTAGAGAGTCTGAAAAGGGATTAAAGAAGATTCGGGGGGGTACTTTTCTCAAGTAATCCAGATAAGATCGAAAAGAATAAATACAGTCTCGTTGGATGTTGCATTCAAAATTTAAAATGAGCTTGAAAGAAAACAAAGCGTGCTCATTAGGGAGTCCCGAGGGTAAGGCTAAGAATGATTATTAACAAGAAGAATGAGGCTTCAATATGTAACCATGACGGGACTAACAAGGGCTCCCAAGCCTATAGTCAAAACTCACAGCATGGACGCCAAAATGCAACAAAGGATCTACCTAGGGCGTCCATGTAGAGGTAGGCTCTACCACCTAATTACGACACTTCTAAATCAACAAAGAATGTTTCTGGTTGCACTTCGGTTGGATCGATCCTATGGAAAAGTTGAAAAGACAATGAAATGCGGAAAGTTGGGAGTGAAAACTTTATTTATATGCAAAATTTGGAAAAAATGACTTTTACCATGGGATGATGTGAATGTAAATCATCTCAAACGATCATCAAACCGTAAGGATGAGTCCATCAAGATGACCAAAATATAACTCAAAAGAGAACTCAAGTAGCCACCAAGCTAGGAAAAGTGAAAAAAAATGGACCAAATTAGGGAAAAAAGGGCCAAAAAATTCTATAAATAGAGGTGGACAACTCATTTTTACCATTGCAACTTGGAAATTAACAAAAAGTTAAAAAACCCCTTCATCAAAAGAGCGAATTATGGGAGCTACGGTGGATGGAAAACCCTCCTAATTGGACCAAGTAAGTATAAATAACCCCCTTTTGCATTTTAATTCATTCCTTTGTGTTTAATATTTAGTTTGGGAGGCGCACACCATTGAAAAAGGGTCGCATCTTCATGTATGTGGTCTATCCAAGGGCAGCCCGCATATGTACTCAGGAAGAGTAATAAACAATATGAGTACATGCATGACTATGTAAATTATATCCCACGTACACTGCCTTTTCAATTGAAAAAATAAAACACAAGAAACTAATCCCTCTCCAAATTTGTATATGACAGGATGTATGTGCACTGGAGAGAGAGGGAACATGAGGAGCTAGATGTCTTGGTTGAGGAGGACCCTGTGACAATTTCCATGCTAAAATAATGTGGACTATGGAAATTATTTTAGTGTTCGTTCATGAGGGCACAACCGAGGTTTCTTAATGACTTGGTATAGTACTAGCATCTAGACACAAAGGCATTCATGCTAGAAGGTCAATCATTGACCCCAACCACAGAGGAAATTTACTTCTTGACCGACCTCTCTAGGAGAGGGGAACTAGTTAACTTGAGGACTTTTCCCCCAGGGCCATACAACATTGAATACTACATCGCGATGCACTGTGAGTCTGGTACCAAGAAAGTAGGTTCTCAGGTGCCAATTCATAATATTATCGGCCTCTCCTTACGAGTGATTTTACTCATGATCAGGCAAATTAATGGATCCGAAACACTCCATCAGGCCTCCCGTGCACATATGCATTGTGCAATTCAGTGTTTAGAGGTGACCATTTTTTACTGGAGTACTACCATGCTAGTATGCATGAATAGACAACTCACAGAGTGTCATAGGCGTACCAACAAGAACTTTGGGTTTGGTACTCCTTCTTTGATAGGATGCCCATTCTCAGTCCTAGAGAGACAGTACGGGGGAATATTTCCTCCTTCCCATCAATGTGCAGGTGGGTGATATTACTGCCTAGACATGGTGGAGGAAGGATCCAAGAGGCCTTCAATGACAAATTATTCGACTGGTGGGAACATCATATCCCAGTCATCGAGGACTATCCCTATGTAGGTACTAGATTCCTTAGATATACAAACATGATCGTGCCCTTAGCGAGGAGCATGGACAGATAGGTAAAATATATTTTTTGAAGTTATCAAGTTTTTAATTTTCATATATATCCTTTTTATGTGTGCGTCAGTGTACTAACTTACAAATATGTTATGTATATATGTGGGACATGTTCGACCGATAGACTTCTCTAGAACTAGGCATCATCCTCGACCAGAGGCAGGACCAACAATAGTAGGAGGACCAAAAACTGTGGGAGGACCCCCAACCGGAGAGGCTGATATAGTCCTACGGTGAGTGGAGAGGAACCTCACTTCTCTCACTCATGCAGTTCCTATCACTGAGATTAAGCATCTCCCCCCCAGCGATGTAGCCACATGTAGTAGGGGTCACTCGAACCTGGGTCTAGTTATTCCAGCGTCTTGTGAACGCTATCATCCACTATAACATGGCCAATAGGCCCAAACCTTAGGTAGCATCAAACTACTTACGTGCTGAGGAAACATTTTGTACTATGTATTATGAGGGCTTAAACCCAATGATGTATATTGATAAATTTTGAGGCTTTCATGCCCACTTTTTTACTCATGACACCATTTTTGGACACACACACACAAACACATATATATACATATTTATCATTTCATGGATCACAATTTTTACAAATGTATTTACATGTGTATGTGTGTGATTTTTCTTTTACATGTGAGCAACATGCCAATCTAAAACTTGATTAGCTAGAGTATCAGTTAAATGATTAAATCTCTTAGGATAATGAATATAAGTAATATAATCAAAAGATCATTCTAAGAGACTTACCCAAAGGAATCATCGATGAAGAGTGGGATCATAAATGCGGTAATCCCCATTTAACTAGGACACAACTAGTTGAGCATCTAAGTAAACCCAGAGGAGAGAAATGCCATGTGACAAAGCATCATGTAGCAATTCTATCACTGTGTTGTACTCAAAAACATTATTGGTTGCGTTTCCTAGACAGATACCTCTAGAAGATAGCAACTGACCTTTGGTGTGAAAATCACCCAAGTTGTGGAAGCAAGCCTCCGAGTGTGTCGGCTAGCACCATCCACGAACCCAAAGTAAACCTCCGATTCACTTGACATCTACCATATTGAAAAATAAGACATAAATAACTACTCATCCACAAAATGAAAAAGACAAAAAAAATGTATAAAAGACTATACATATATACAAGAAGCCACCTATGTGACCGACCTAAGAGTAGTACTTCTTAAGGTAGAGCCCATTTCTAGGCTCCACTAAGGCATTTCCCTCAAAATCAACCAGATGATAAGAACCCTTATGTAAGACCTCTTTCACAATGAAAGGTCTGAAGAACATGGGTTTGAATTTTCTTACCGCCAGGGGATCTTTGTATTGGTCAGAAACTAGGATAAGATTTCCTTCGGGAAAATCCAAGGGTGAACAGACCGATCATATTGACACTTGAAGCATTGCTTATGAGACTCATTATCCAAGGCTGCATCATAAAGCTACTCATCGATCTACTCGAGATATATAAGGTGTTCCTCAAGAGGTGTAGTGTCAGGTACTAGTTCCACTGCAAAATTTAAATAAGGGATCTGACACTCAATGGGTAATACTGCTTCCAACCCGTAGATGAGTTGACAAGGTGAAAAACAGATGGAATTATTTACAAAAGTTATATAGGCCCACAATGTCATATATAACATCAAATGCCAATTTGAATTGGATGAATTGATCGTCCGTTGAAGAATAGCCTTGAGGGACTTATTCATAGATTCTACTTGACCATTCACTTGTGGGTAATAAGGTGATGAATGTTCCTGTTTAAACCCGAGATTTGATGTTAATTCAATCATCATTTTAATCTGGAAGTGACTACCATGCTCAGTGAAAATCTCCTTCAGGATATCGAATATTGCTACTATCTGATTGAAAATTAAAAAGGAAGTAGTTTCGCCATCATTTTTAAACATCGACATATCTTCAACCCACTTAGTGAAGTAGTCTAATGCTACAATGATGTAATGATGCCCCCTGGAAGAATTCAGGTGACATGTAGTGAAATCAATCCCCCACTTAGTGAAGGGACCAAAAACAATGACTGGAAACATAGGAGCAGGGTGTGCCCACATCTTTTGATAGAAGATCTGGCACGAGTGACACTTCTTGACCGCCTCTACAAAATATTTGATTAATGAGGGCCAGAAGTATCCTACACGTAGAATCTTTTGGGTTGTTTCCAACCCATAAAAATGACCGCCACATGCTCCAGTGTGATAGTCATTCAAAACAAGTTCTTCTTCTTCATGAGTAAGACATTGCCAAAGAATACAATCTACACCTCGACGACACAAAGTCTCATCCAGAATGAGATAGTTTCGCACTTGGTTTCGAATTCGTTGACACTCATTGCAAGAACCATAAGCGTGGCACTTCAAAGTTTGAGTATACACAAGTATATCTCCATACCAGGGGTTGGAAGATGCAATTAGAAAGAGATATTCGTTAATAGGTGACTCTTCGGGTATAATATCACTAGACTCAACCGGTAGTTCCGAAATTAGTTCGGCAAAGACCAATGACTTTTTAGATTTCACAGAGACAAAATCCAAGTCAAATTCTTGTAGGGTAACTATCCATCTACTAATATTTCCACCAATGACCCATTGAGTTAACACATATTGGAAAGGGTTGACGACAACAATGATGGTGGTCTTGCGAAGTAATATATAGTGACATAACCGTTGGACAACGTGGACAACCGCCAAAGAAAGTTTCTCAATATGAGAGTAATTGAGATCTGATCCAACCATGCCTCGGCTAAGGTAATAGATAACGTGTTCTTCGAGCATGTGATCCTCTTGGACCAAGACCACGATGATGGTTGACTCTGTTGGAACCAAATACAACAAGAAATATTTGTTATAATCAGGAGGCTAGAGCAGAGGGATAGACATCAGGGGACGTTTCAATGCTTCAAAGGAGAATCGAGTTGCTTCATCCCAATAGAATGGGACCCCTTTTTTCAAAAGATGCATGAACCCTTAGGGATCTTGGCATAATTAGCGACAAAAAGATGAAGAAAATTTTCTTTCCCTTGTAAGCTCTGAAGTTGGGGTATTGTGTGCAAGGGAGGCAATTGAACTATCACCTCAACCTTAAGAGGATCAACCGTATCCCTTTTTCGACACAATGAAACCTAATAAACGACCCGATGTCATGCAAAAACTACACTTGTTTGGATTCAAGTGAATCTGATAGTAGTGACACCACTCAAAGATCAATCGTAAATGGGCAGGATGATCATATCTCTTGAGATAACGTGATGCTAGATCATCTAGGTATGCCTCGACTATGTGTTTGAGGTCATTAAAATTAAATGACATGGCCCACTGAAAGGTAGCTCCAGTATTCTTCAGGCCAAAAGGCATTTTTCGATACAAAAAGGTACCCCAAGGACAAATAAAAGTTGTTTTATGTTGGTGCTCGGGTTTGTTTTGAATTTGATTATATCCTGAAAAACCATCCATCAAAGAAAATACTTCGCAACCTGGACACTCATCGACGATCTAATCAATAAACGTTGTTAGAAAATTGTCTTTCGAGAAATCGTTTTTCAAATCTCGAAAATCCATACAAACGTGAATTGTGCCCTGTTTCTTGTTCACATGAACCAGGTTTGATACCCATTTTATCAATTGTATGGGGTAGATGAAACCAAATTTGAGCAGTTTCTCTACTTCATCCTTAATCACCATTTCTTTTTGAGGATTGACCGAGTGAAGATTCCATTGGACCGGTTTGACATCAGGATAAGTCGTGATTTCGTGTTCGAAAATTTGTGGGTCAATTCCTGGAATCTCCTTGTAAGACTAGGAAAACACATCACATAACTCTTTGAATAACTCGATGTAAATTTGAATCTCTTCGGGGGAGCAATACACTCTGACGAAGAAATTCTCCACGATGCTAGGGGTTCTGGAGATATCAATAGGAATCATTGTAGAAATGATTTCCATGCTTCCCTCGGCATATACCATGTGCATAGACAGAGGGTTAATAGGACAAGGGCTATCTCCATTCATGGTCAAAACAAACTCTCATGTCTCTATTCTCCTAAGATCAAGAAGAAAATAAGATCTATGATGCATATCATCCCAAGGTATGTCAGGACCATTCATTGCCTCCAAAATCACCTCATCAGAGGGAAAGACTAAGTCTAAAGGATCTTGAGTGGCCAGAGAGCCTTAAGCTCAGATAGGCTTGAGAAATAGATCTAGCTCTTGTGGGGGAGCCAGATTGAGGTTGGCCGAAGATTGTTGGACAACACTGTACGCAAACTCAACCACGGATAAGGGAATGGCCATGCCAAGGTTCCTTATCCATTCCATTGAATCCAATGGGGAAGGTAATGTCCACAAGTCATGAAAGTAGCTCATTTTAAAATATGACACTTGAAAAATTGTAGCCCTCAGCTGGTCGGGAAAAACCGAAATAAACCTTACATCATTGGAAGGCAGAGGATAATCAAAAGTTCCCATCAATGACAGAAACAATCCAGCACCTCAGTTAACAGTGACAGGATGTGGGTTATCAATCATTAGGACCATGGAAGCCCCTGATGAAGGGTCAAGACAAGAGAAGGACAATTGGTCGGTGGTTATAATCCATCCCTCGTGCGGAAAGAATAATATCCAAAAAACAGTGGCTACAACCACATGCATTACGTAAGTCCAACTTCATCCTAACAAAATATTGTAGTCAAGAGGGGAATAGACTTCTTCAACCTCGACACACACATTTTTACCCTCTAACTACATGGGGAAAGAAGTAATTATACAGTGTGGTATGAATGACTGACTGTCAAAATCCATAAGCAACGTAGGCGATAGAGAAAACTCATGCTGGCCAATGTCCTTCGAACATTCCAATCACTTCACGCAAGTCAAGGCACCCTCATCAACCATCGTACAAAAAAGTTCCGTGTCAACGATTTCGTCGTGTATTCCACTACTATCAGAAAAGTGACATGGTGAGGAAGATGAGGTTTAAGGTTGGTTGGATAAAAAATGATCGTTCCTGAGATAATAGTCTCTGTCGCTCCCAAGGCGGAAAAAAAATCTTTTCTCTGTGAGGGGAAAATTTGGAGAACCTTCTGAGAAAACATTGCACAAGGGGTCTATGCCAGATCCTCCACGATGGAGTAGTTCTGAGCGGCCCTCACGTTTTGGTTATGGGAAGCCTTCTTAAATGCACCTTTAGGGATGCGATTCATTATCTCAACCACTGTCTTCTCAATTTGAAGAGGAGTCAATGGGTTGGAGGCCTCCTTTCCCTTCTCGATAGATTCCGACATTTCATAGTCATGAGTCATGGTTGATAAATGAGCATCGATTTTCATCATCTAAATGTTCACGGCCAGGTTATTAGAAGTAGGTGAGGGGGCTCCCTGACTTCCCCCAACCTCGCTCGTGGATGTAGAAGCCTAAGCCATATATTTCCCTTGTGGAAAAGGGTTAGTCAATACAACAGGTTGTTGCTATGCTAGCATCTTTTGGGCTTCCACAATCTGAGGACACAGGTGAGTTAAGTGGTCGTCCGTCAAAGCTTACATGGATAGTTCACCTTCCTCTTCTCAGTTTTACTATCGCCAACATTGTTAGCAACCTTTTTATCCCCTTTACCCTTCTTGTTTCTCTATTTCTTCTTTCCCTTGATCTATTGGTTGGCCTTGGGATTTGTCGATTTCAGATTGTGTACATCCGACGTCTGGGTATTGGGGGTAGATGAACTAGGAGTATGACTGGCCACAGTCTGTTGTATCGATAATTTTTGTAACTGATTCGACAAAATATCCGTGGAATTTCTTTGTGTTGATCCCAATATTTCATCAGCATGGGGCCCAGACTTCTATTTGTCCTTATTGAGAGTAGATTATGGCACATTGGGTAATATCTCATAAAGCATGTTAGACTGGGAGTAAATTAGTTCTAGGTGTTGGGCTCTCATAATATACTCTTCCTTAGAAAACACCCCGGACATTGCTATGTCTTTGGAAACACAAGGAACCAAGACTTCAAGAACCACTCAAGAAAGAAAGCAGAAGGGATCTTGACCTTAATCAAGCTCTTTCTTCACTGCCACTCTCGGATATGATCCAAGATATGGTCATCCTTAGTCTACTCGAAGTTGGCCAACAACTCGGAGCCGACATCGTATCTCACTGGAAACGAAAAATGGTTCAAGAAAACCATCGCCAAGTCATTAAAGTAAGAGTACTTTGAGATGTCAAGATTGATATACCACTTCACTGCACCCCCTATAAGAGTGCATTCAAAAAGGCCAAACTGAACAGAGTTTTCTTTCAACGCGTTCGATGAATACCACAATAGAAAGATAGTCATGTGATCACCCAGATCTTCGTCAGGCTTGCCCTCAAATTTCAGAATGTCATAAGGAAACTTAGTCGGCATGGGGGGCCAATGCGGATCATGACATATTGAGTCATTTAATAATCTCGACAAGTCTGGAAAATGCAGGGTTTCCAGAATGGGTAGTTTTGGTTGCGGAGTATTTACATGAAAAGAGGGACCTAGATTTTGACTAGAACCAAGTTGCCAAGAAAAGTTAGACCGTTGGCCAACATTTTGGTAGAAACCATAGCCTTGACTAGAAAAAGGAAATTATTTATGTTGTTGCAGCATCAAATGACTCTCGAAGTTAGACGACATAGCTTACACATGGATTTCTCCCTATGAAATGTTCCAAGGACCTTGGTTGGGGATCACCCTAGCTGATCCTCCTGGCATAGGTACCAAACCTTGCACAGGGTTCCATTGAGTATAGAAGGGGTTTCCCCCAACCGACATCACCTACGAGGGAAACGATCCTTGCCAAGGATTCCAAATACCTTGTGTGGAGTATACTCTTATCGTCACTTCCTGTGAAGGAATAATACTTTGCATAGGTTTCTGTTGACCAAAGATGGGGTTTCCCCCAGTTGAGAAGGAAGACGAAGAAAAAGCGTTGTTCCCAAACACACCAAACAAGTAGAATGACATAGATCCCACCGACATCGTGTAGGATTAAGGTCCCAAACTACCTCCACTAAAAAAGCTATAATTAGCATTAGGCCTGATTGGTTGCTGAAATGTGCCACCGTTTGAAGGGGACGGAGGAGGTATATGACCCCCACTGTAAGGAATAGAATTAAAAGGGGTAGTAGTGCATGCGACTGATCCTTGCAAGGGAGCGTTAGATCTCCCTTCCCCCAGACCCATGGTCTATAAGGTAGAGTAAGTAAGAACTGAATGCAAGTCAAAGTCAGGAATCCCATATAAGAAGGGAGTGCCTATCACGTTCTGAGTGAATAGAACAGTGGTCAAAACCATTGAATGAACTGATCCATTGCCCGAAGTCATGGTTTTTAGGATAGTTGTGGTCCTGATAAGTGGAGGTGGGGGAGGAGTTACAATGCTCCCTCTAGCAGTAGCTGTAATGGGAGAATGAGGACTCCTGAATGAAGTAGCATCATTTTCTTCCATCAACACTCACCGAATGAACTGGATTTCAAGAGAATTCACCTCGGGGGGGACTATCTGAATTAAAAGCAGTGTCGATAAGTTAGTGATCAGAGGATTTGTTGGCCTGAACCCTTTGGTATCTAGGTCATAAATGATGGATTCCTTCAGGGCTAGAAAGTCTTCTCTAGGAGTTGGCTTGGGCACAGTTTCCTGCAGCTCGGTTGCTTTGAAAAATCCTTCTTGATCAAGTCTTTACCTCAATAGTGGTGGAGGTGGCTCCAAATTAACCAATGACATGCCCTGAAGCCTTTGTGACTGGTGGAGCTATTGATGTTCCACTTTGTTAAATGATCAAATGAAACAGTAAGGTTTGATTAGCATGGAACACAACGCGCACACTAAAAATTTGCTAAAGATAAATCAAGCAGTCGACTAACTAGTGAGAATGACAGTTATGCCAATCGGCACTAGAGAAAATAACCGGTGCAAGTGAAAATCAACACATGGAAGAACCCTATGGGTATACTCTACGAAGCATGATCCGACATCTTCCCTAGGTACCATAGTATACCCCATAGTCACCTATGTAAGTCCATAAAATATAGGAAACTAAGTTGCCAGATCACAGTCAGTTACCAGGTGGGTACAGTCAACAGTCAGGCTGATTGTAATGAGTGGGATAACAAGTCCAAATCCCTTCAAGGGTGCCAAAATGAATTGGTTTGGAGGACAACTGAGTATCTTGAATGGATTCTAGGTCCACGAGGCTCTGTAGGCAAATGCGATCAGTATTTTTCCCGAGAAAGACCCTCAATATACAATCCTCACTACGTTTGGTTTGGATTTGGAGGGGTTATCTTCACTATATTTCCGCACGCAACATCGTGTTTATCCCTTGTGTTATAGGGGGGTCCGGACTAACTCTTACGACGTTGGACTTAAAAAACTCCCTATCTTAGACTCCAATGTTTGTTTTAAATGGCCTTGAAGTGTTTCCTCTTCACACCTATTTCAAGGACCTAAAAGCCTAAATTAGTCAGTGATCCCTACAAATAGAAAGTCTAATATATTTTAAGTTAAGCGTTGATTTTAAGGATTTATTTACATAGAGGATGTAATCATGAAACAAATGGTGTTTTGAAGAGATGAAAAATGAAGAAAAATTTACAACATTTGAAATCAAATAAGATACTTCGAAATTAAAGCAAATCTTGTAAAACTCTTTGTAAAATTCAACTTTTCAAATTAACGTTTCAAGATATTATAATTGAAAGTTTCCCAAAAAGTGCT
>ML839587.1:15852-42867 GCA_009831015.1 Picea engelmannii | reverse complement strand
AATAGAGCACACCGTATCACCCACAGGAAAATGGCACAGTAGAATCCTTCAACAGAATTTTCGAGAATGCACTGACAAAGATCTGTAACATCAACAGAGATGACTGGGACCTCAAAGTACCAGCAGTGTTATGGGCGTATAGGACCACATGAAAAAATTTGATAGGGAACACACCATTCAAGCTAGTCTATGGCCAAGAAGTAGTAGTGCCATTAGAATTTTTAATACCCAGCTTATGCGTAGCATCTATCACACAGATGATAGAACGAGGTGTAGTACAGGAAAGACTGAAACAATTATTGTCAATGGAGGAAGACCAAATCCTGGAAGGATTCCATCAACAAGTGTAGAAAGCAAGAGGCAAAGCTTGGCACGATGGCCACATCAAGAAGAAAACGTTTAACGAAGGAGATATAGTATTACTCTACGACAACAAGTCATTTCAACACCCAGGGAAGCTCATAATGCATTGGTTAGGACCATACGAGGTAAAATCTGTCACCGATGGAGGAGTTGTACAGTTAAGATATGTAGCAGGTGTAGACCTCATAGGAATGATCAATGGGAGCTGACTGAACCTGTACAAGGACATACAAGGACAGTCGACCACCCATCGTGCAGTAAAAAAAAAAGAACAAAAATGAAACAAGACTAAAAAGTGCACAACACGCCAGAGATAGAAAGGCCATGGGATGTTTGAAACAAAAATTCGGAAAAAGCATGAACAATGGTTACATATAGAGGATAAATAAGCTAAAATGAAAATTCGGCAAAAGAAGTATGACAAGACAACACTAAGCGGAATTAAAGCACAACAAGAACCGATGCGACATCACATTAAATACGCCAACGGGAGATGACAAAGAAAACGTAATGGCAAGTATGAAACCACCATAGATGCATTGAACCCATAGTTATGATGCATTAAATTCATAATGGAGGAAATGTCCTCGATAAGCTTTGTGACAAGCCCATACAACATGTGAGCACATGAGCAACTGGTTTATTCATGAAAGGAAAACAAAGAGAGAGTAATAGTAGCTAGAACAAAAAGAGCGAGACCAAAGAACTGCCAAAAGTTATTATAACTTAGCAAACGTTTGACAGTTAATGCTATGGCACCACTAAAGCCAATAAAAGAAATCCAGACAACCAGACCAACCAGGGTTCAAACTAGGTCACGAGGACCACTGGAAGAGAACGAATAGCAGCAACCAGAGATCGTCAACATCGATGAAATCCCATCCCCAGAGAGGATACCGATGAACTCTACACTGATACTGGAAGAGATTCAACAACCACAAGTAGAGGCCATGAAAGTGGATACGCCAGTAGCGGTGCAGGCACCTCAGAACGAGGAACTGGAAACCCAACAAGAAGTGGAGCCAAAAAGTGTTAGAAAAATAGGACCGTGGAGAAATAAAATAAAATAAATGTGGAAATAAAATACAGAAGATACACAATACAATAGAGACACAGATATATGTGGTTCACCCAGTGTGGGCTATGTCCACTAGATAAATTTCCAGGTCCTTCCTTTATTATTATCCAACAAATGAAGCGATACAACCTACAACAGACCCACTATAACTTCCTCTTCTTTCTCTCATAGTCTCCTATCTCAGAATACAATATTTTCCATAATGCATAGTCGCAATACATTTCCCTCATAACAGAAGGTTTCCTTCTAGGGAAAAAACCCTAACATAATTTCTACCATTAGATCTGTGACCTTATTATGAACGGTCCATATTTACAATGAAATTACAATATACATTTACAAGGCAATTTTTCCTTTGGGGGCTTCGCCCCTGAACCCCTGTCGGGGACCCACTTGCCCCCGGACCCCCCAACTGGGGGGATAGCCCCCTCAAACCCCACAGAGGGGGTAACTCCTCTCTGCACTCCCCCACGTGGAAGAGTGTACATACTTCTCGGGTGTAAATGCTTTATTGGGTATAAATACGGCTAAAAACAGAAGACCTCTGAATCAGGAAGATAATCAGTCTCCACAACCAACAATCTCCCACTTGGATACTGATCTCAACAACTCCACCGTTGTTGTATATGTTAGACTCTGAACCTTCTTGGACCTGTCAAATTTCTCAAATTCATCTTCATGCTTGAAGACCAATTGAAACTAAGAAGGAACTCAGTTTCTTCCTAGTTACTCCCTTTGTTAACATATCTGCAGGATTCTGGCTAGTGTGTATCTTTTCCAACTTCAAATGTCCATCTTCCAAGACGGATCGTATGAAATGGTACCTCAGCTGTATATTCTTAGTCTTCGAATGGAAGGCTAAGTTCTTTGCAAAATGAATAGCACTCTCATTGTCACAGTACAACCTGTTATTCTCCTGCTTCTTTCTCAATTCCTCCATAAACCTCTGTAACCAAATCATTTCTTTAATAGCCTATATAGCAGAAACATACTTTGCCTCTGTTGTTGAAAGTGAAACAACCTTTTGCAGTTTTTAAATCCAACTTATTGTTGTTCCACCTATAGTAAAAACATACCCTGTGGTGCTCCTCCTACTGTCTTTATCACCTGCCATATCTGAATCAACATATCCTTGTAGAAAAGTGTTTGAACCTCCAAAACGTAATGCATGAGTAGCAGTACCTCTCAAATACCTGAGAATCCACTTTACTTCCTCCCAATGTTCTTTACCTGAATTGTTCATATACATGCTCACAACTCCCACTGCATGTGCAATATCTGGTCTTGTGCAAACCATTGCATACATCAAGCTGCCAATTGCTGATGAATAAGGGACCCTGGACATGTAGTCTATCTCCTCTTGTGTCTTGGGACACATTTCCTTAGTTAATTTGAAATGGTTGGCCGAAGGTGTACTAACTAGTTTTTCATTCTGCATTCTGAACCTTTCCAACACCTTCTCTATGTACTCACCCCGAGACAATGTCAATTTGCGATTTTTCTTGTCTCTTGTTATTCTCATACCAAGGATTTCTTTGCAGCACCCAAATCCTTCATCGCAAATGAATTAGCTAATTTCTTCTTGAGCACATTTATATCCTGCATATTAGACCATACAACAAGCATGTCATCTACATATAATAGAAAGATAATATAGCTTCCATTTTCTAGCCTTTTAAAATAAACACAGTGATCAGAATGACAACTACTGTAACCTTGTTTTGTCATAAACCTATCAAACTTCAAATACCACTACCTTGGAGCTTTCCTTAGTCCATATAAGCTCTTCTTCAACCTGCATACCAAATTCTCCTTCCCTTTGACCTCATACCCCTGTGGTTGCTGCATATAAATCTCTTCCTCCAAATCCCCATGGAGAAAAATTGTTTTTACATATAACTATTGAAGATGCAAATCTTCTACTACCACAAGACTCAAAATAGTCCTAATTGTTAAGTCATTTTAACAACAGGAGAAAATATTTCATCAAAATCTATACCTTTCTTTTGTGCAAACCCATTTACAACAAGTCTAGCCTTGTACCATGTTTCTCCTCCATCTTCTTCCTTCAACTTGTAAACCCATTTATTCTACAATTCTCTTTTTCCTGTAGGAAACTGAACCAAGTCCCAAGTATGGTTATTTACCAAGGAATCCATTTCCTCTTTCATGCCTTGCTCCCACTTCATTTTGGTGTCTACCTGCATTGCCTCTTCATAACATTTTGGTTCACCAGAATCAGTCAACAATAAATAATACAATGAAGGAGAGTATCGTTTAGGGGGTATACTTAACCTGGTAGATTTGCTAAAAACACTTGCAGGTGTTTGAGGTACCTGTTTCTCCTGTTGTTGTACATTTTGATTTTCAGGTTCCTTTGGAATTTCTTTTTCAGTGATCCCATCAAGCACTGTGTATTCTTGTTTTTCTTTTTCATGTTTCTTTCTCTGCAACTGATCTTTGTACATGACCTTCTCATTGAATATGCCATCTCTAATCCTAATGATTTTGTTATTTTCATAATCCCATAAGCGATAACCAAAATCATTAACATCGTATCCAATAAAGGTACACTTATTGGATTTTGCCTCAATCTTTGTTCTATTTTCTTTATCAATATGGACAAATGCTTCACAACCGAAAGTTTTCAAAAAAGAATAGTTTACATTTTTTCCTGTCCATTCCTCCTCTGGAATTATACCATCCAAAGAGCTTGAAGGTCCTTCGTTTATTAAGCAAACAACATTATCTACAACATCTGCCCATAACTGTAAGGGAAAACAAACATGCAATCTCATACTCCTTGCACGCTCCATGATTGTCATGTTCATCCTTTCTAACACACCATTTTCTTGTGGTGTTCTTGGAACTGTCTTCTCTCTACGAATCCCATGGTATGAACAATAATCATCAAACTCATTGCTGCAATAATCACTTCAATTATCTGATCTAAGACACTTCAAACTTGTTCATGTCTCATTCTCAAACAAATATTTCCATTTCTTAAAAGTATCAAAAACATCAGATTTTTGTCGAATGCAATAAACCCAAGTTTTTCTAGTTGCATCATCAATAAAAGTAACATAATAATGAGATCCACCAAGAGATTATACCTAAGTTGGTCCCCATACATCTGTATGCACAATCTCTAACCTTTCATTCTTCTTTTCTTTTCCGTTTCTGAGAAATCTAACTCTCTTATGTTTTCCATAAACACAATGCTCATAGAAGTCCAAATCAATTTGTTTAAGATCTGGCAACAAATTTCTTTTGTGAAGTATCTGCATCCCCTTCTCACTCATGTGTCCAAGCCTATGATGCCACAGTGTTGTATCCACTCTTGTAGAAGCTAAAGTGATAGAAGAGTCAATACTACTAGTACATAAATACTATGTACCTACCTTCTCTCCTTTTTCTATCACCAATGATCCTTTGATTACCTTCCACGTCTTATCTGTAAATATGGATATACAACCTGTTATAACCCTATAATTCATAGTATCATCTGGTGACTGGAAATTTTTCACTCTGGGTGTATATTGGCTTGCAAATAATATTTCATCTCTGCAAATTATTTTCAAAGAAAAGAAAAGAAAATTCATGGTTGTTGACGCTGAGTGGTTTTTCCTAGCCCCATGGAGACCAAAGCAAGGGAAACAGCGCACAAAATCCACGTAATGCACTTATCCTAAGTTTTGGATCAAATACGACTTTGCGCTCATAGAGTAAAGACAATGCATAAATGAACGGTTGAGAAGCTGGCGCTGAGATCTACGGTTCACAAGTTTTTCTGGACCCCCCCAACCGTTCTACCTTTAACGGCAGGGGGAGGGGGGGCGGGGGGGTCCAGAATTGGAGATAACGAGGCACACATCTGAACGGCTGAAGCACCAGCACTTTCTTCAACGACTGAGATTGAATTCTGCCCCCCCTGACCGTTCTACCTTTAACGGTGGGCGGGGGGGGGTCTGGAATGAGGCATTTTTCTTTGGTGGGCCCTATCCCAACGTGTCATCCATCCATTGTGCCCGATCCTCCATCACCTTTTCTGCATTCTTCATCCACCTCTGCACCACTCATTCCCTTGTCTTTTCGTCCCTGAGCCACATCTCGCCCATCACCCGTCCACGAATAAACCCACTTAGGATAATAAACAAATGATTATATTAATTAATAATGTTAGTAATAAGTTTAGTATAGTTAGTTTTATGTTAGACTAATTAATAATAAATTAATCATTAATTAATTAATTAATTAATTAATGATTAATAATATAGTTAGGTTAGTAACTAGGTTAGTTTTTTAGATTAAATAAAACATATAGAAAGAAAAAGTAATAAACAAAATAAAATATATATAAAAAAAAATTAATAAAACAAATTACAAATCAAATATAATAAAAAATCTAAACAAAACATAATAAAATACAAAACAAAACTTAAACAAACATATAAATAAAATATATTAAAACAAATTTAAAAAACAAACAAAAAATATATAACAAATAAAACATGAAAACAATATTAAAAACAAAAACTAAAAAAATTTAAAACTAAACTATCATAAGTCTCCCCCCCTACACTCTCATACATCAAACAAATAAATCCACGGTCATAAAACTTTCCGGACCCCCCCTCACCATCCGGAGTTTAACGAGAGGGGGGGTCCGGAATGATGGTTTTCCCTTACCACCCCCCAGACAGGTGTCGCCCCCACATGCCAGTGGACCCCCCCGAAAAAAAAAACCGCTTACCACCTCGGGGGGGGTCTGGAATACCGCCTTCCCGAAAATAAAACCGTTTTTCCCATTTTCACCCATTTTTGCCTATTCAGAACGTCTTCTTCCGAGGCCGTTTCTGGGAAAATGAAAATGAATTTTGAAAAACCGAGAGAGGTGTTTCTCCCTAACGGGATGGAGAACAAAAAATTGTCTCAGTTTTTTCACAGGTTCCATGATCAAGGATTATCGAATCTGTCTTTTAGCCTCTTTTTTCGGGTTTTCTGTTTTTCTGTTACAGTCCCGATCTTGCAGGAGCTTTTACGGCCAGCTGGAGGCGAATTTGGAAAAACCGGAGGAGGTTTTTGTCCAGCACATACCCATCTACAATAACCTCCTTCATTTTGTTCCCAGGTGTAAGCATTGAATAGAAACAAATGTCTGTTCGGACCCATTGTTTGCAGAAATTAGGCCCGTCTTTCATGGTGGACAGTTTAGGATTTTGGGTGATGTGTGGCTATTTTTGGCCGAGGCGGTTAAAACCAATTGACACAACTGGTTGGGAGATCTATCCTATTTATTTAGAGGATTTTAATGTAAAGAGGTTTGACCTGTGAGGTGTATTTTTTCCTTGACTGGACCATGGGTTTGTTTTTCCAGGAGGATGTTTGTCTGTAATCTTTAAATGATCAATCAGAAATAAGCAAACTGTTATCAGGATTCTTGTGTCGAGATGTTGGTGGCATTTCCTTTCTCTGTTGAGTGTTTCAGGTTATCATTTCACTTGTTTTCAAGTTCTTATTGTCAAAGGATAATAATAGAGCAGAGTTTATTGGAGAAAATACTCTGCTTCTGGTTCCTGATAATCTTTATGTTTCTCTTCTAAAAGTTCAGTTTAGGAATTCTTAACTGCTCCTTTGCCTGGCTTTTTTCCTGCCCTATTTCTTCCTCATTTCACACCATTAAAACTTATTTCAATCCAACATTTCCACTACCTTTCCCTGTGTAGGAGATTCGTCTAGATCTGAGAGTTAATCATATATATAAGCACAGACCCCATTTTCCCAATGGCCCTCCTTGTTGTCCCAAACCAACCATTTAAAAACCAAAAACCCTGACCCCTCATAACTAGCCTAATATCCTATTCCAAACCAATCTAAATCATAAAGAGAGATCCCTCTCTGAGTCTTGGAGGGATAGATCCAAGACTCGAAGTGGTTTTGATGTTGCCTCTATGACTGCCATCATAGCCTTGGGAAAATTACAGAGTGCTAACACAACCTTCACTTGCCAACTGCCCTGTTGAAATCAGATTTTTCCTTAAATATGGAACATGTCTTACCTCTTTCAACAACCATTGGTTTCCATTGCGTTTCTTTATTTTTACCTTTTCCATTCCAACAATTTTGCATGGTGTATCATCACCCAAATGAACCTGTCCAAAATCACCTTGAACATAATCTAGAAAATGTTTCCTATGGGGTGTGGCATGAAATGAATCCCCTAAATCTACTACCCAAGACTCAAAAATATTATCTACAGAAATAATCAAAGAATCTTGTAACACATCACCTATTACATTTGCTTCCTAATTTCTCTCCTGTTGTCCATCTCTTTGTTTCTTTGGAGCTCTGTAGTCTTTCTTCAAATGTCCTTTCTTCCCACAATTCCAACACTCTATCTTTCCAAGTCTGGATTTGGATCTGCCCTTCCTATAATTCCCACGGTTCCCTAGGCCCTTTCCTCTATCCCTTTGTCTTACCCTCTTCTCCATGTTCAACGCATTACCTGATGTCTCACCTGTGCTTTTCTATTGCATTTCCTCACTAAGGATAACACCAACAACATCATCAAATTTTAAAGTATTTGAACCAGAGAAAAAGTTACTTATAGCCATGACCAAGCCATTCCAGCTTTCTGGCAATGAGCACAAGATTAGAAGAGCCCTCGCCTCATCATCAAATTCCACTTTTACAGAACTTAGTTGATTAGTAACCGTATTAAAATCATTTAAATGATCTGCAATAGACCCACCTTTTGACATATTCATATTAAATAATATCTTCATTAGAAATACCTTATTGGACGCTGAGGTTTTTTCATACAATTTATCCAATGCGTCCATCAAAGCCTTCAATGTCTTTTCTTTCGAAATATTTAAATCCACCAAAACTGCCAGGCTCAACCGTATCGTTCCTAGAGCCTTTCTGTCAAGAATCTCCCATTCTTTGTCCTTCATGGTCATCGAATTCTTTGCTACTCCACCAAATGGTAGGAATAGATCCTTCTGATACAAATAATCTTCCATCTACATCTTCCATAACTGGTAGTTTTGACCGTTAAAATTTTCGACCCTAAACTTTCCATCTTCCGCCATTGCTCCCACTCAAACTAGGAACCCTCCTTTCCTGCGAGTTACCTTTCGCTCTAATACCAGTTGTTAGAAAAAAAAGACCGTGGAGCAATAAAATAAAACAAATACGGAAATAAAATACAGAACATACACAATACAATAGAGACACAGATATACGTGGTTCACCCAGTGTGGGCTACATCCACCAGAGAAATTTCCAGGTCCTTCCTTTATTATTATCCAACAAATGAAGGGATACAACCTACAACAAACCCGATGTAACTCCCTCTTCTTTCTCTCACAGTCTCCTATCTCAAAATACAATATTTTCCATAATGCATAGTAGCAATACATTTTTCTCAAAACAGAGGGTTTCCTTCTAGGGGAAAAAACCTAACATAATTTCTACCGTTAGATCTACGACCTTATAATGAACGGTCCAGATTTACAATGAAATTACAATATACATTTACAAGGAAAGTTTTCCTTCGGGGGCTTCGCCCCCGAACCCCCGCCGGGAGCCCACTTGCCCTTGGACCCCCCAGCCGGTGGGATATCCCCCCCGAACCCCACAGAGTGGGTAACCCCCCTTTGCACTCCCCTGCATGGAAGAGTGTACATACTTCTGGGGTGTAAATTCTTCATGGAGTATAAACATGGATAAAAATAGAAGACCTATAAATCAGGAAGATAATCAGTCTCCACAACCAACAAAAAGCACCGAAGCATCCCTGGAGGTTAACGGAACAACACAAAATCTGGAAGCACTAGCGCAACCAGACGAGTCACAAACGACCATCTCATGTCAACTTCTAGAGGAGACTGTTGCGAATGCCTCGGCTTGGACAAAATGGCTGATGGGGGGACAACCAAAAGTTGTTGGAACTTCAAACCAGCCACTGTAGTAGGAAGACAGAGTTCATATACCAAGCTCACGCCATAAGAAACCTGCAACAGAAATTGTTCTACCACACATACCAGCTGGAGTACAGGTAGAACTAGAGCTACTAGGACACGTCGGGAAGATCAAGTATTCCGACCATGAAATAACAGATGAAACCAAGTTCCTGGAACTTGCACAGAGGGTCTTTATGCAGACCATAGTCATAAACCAACCTGGAGAAATGATTAGCCAGCCACACCAATGGGCATCTGGGCTAGACAGGAAAAGAATCTTAGGTCTGCTAAAGCTACCACATTTTGGTAGAGGCCAGTACACAACAACATGTGTCAAGCAGTTGTTAGCAATCACGCATGGAGGGGACATATGGATAAACAAACCCATCCCCATAACTGTTGAGCTTATCGCACACATCACAGGGTTACCAACCCGGGGTATGGATCCGGCGTTGATTCTGGATGACAAATCCAACGAGAAAGCATTCACAAAAGAAATGAAGAATAAATATGGCACTACCCTAGGAACGAGGGGCATCATAATCAAACAAATCAACAACGCAGCTACACAACTATGTGCAAATATCTTAGCTTTCAAATTGCTCAGAAAATGACGTAAAGAGGAAGTACCAGCAGGAGTCATTGCAGTTGCAGCTCAGTGCGCAGAAGGCACCTCTATGAGTTGGGCGCCATATTTATTGAACTTATTTCAAGAGGACTACAAGGATGTGCAATACTGAGGCACAGAGTTTCATTACTCATGGTTGATTACCCTAATAACCTTCATGGGATGGCGAGAACCAGGGTATGTAATTTTTTGTACTAGACCACAACTAGCGAGAGCAAGATACCTATTACTGAGATCTGGGTGCCAGGCATAAGAGGGAGAACAAAATCATATTCAAAGCATACCTACAGGATATAGAGGAAGTTATCAGTCGATCATGGAGAATAACACCGGAGGCTATTGCTCGATATGTGGACATTGCCAATTTTCGGGCCACAAGACAAACAATGTGGATACAAACAAGGAAGGATCTAGCTAAACAGTGGCTACAGATGTGCCACTGCATCACAGAGGGTGATATTGACATGGTCATCAATGAATGGACTGATGAATGGAGTATCCCAACCATTACCCGGGAAGTACTGGAAACAACAACAGAAGGAGAGACAGAACAGGCGGAAATGCGGCCTCCGGAAACCCAAGTGCCCAAGAAACCATGAATGGGCCAAGGCAAGCTGACTCAGGAAGACGAAGGTTCAAAGAAGATAGGGACCCAAAAGGGGAAGAAAGAGACTACACAGCCGACCAACGGACAGCCGAAACACGCTAAGGGAGCCCAAGAGATCGCCACAAACCCCATCACATAGGAACCAGGGGGAAATAAGAGACTAGCCACGCAGGAAGGAGGCATGCGCAAGAAATCAAAGATGCAATGAGCATCACTAG
This sequence comes from Picea engelmannii, assembly GCA_009831015.1. Lineage (NCBI taxonomy): Eukaryota > Viridiplantae > Streptophyta > Pinopsida > Pinales > Pinaceae > Picea > Picea engelmannii. The sequence continues at coordinate 32,006 of ML839587.1, read as the reverse complement.
ACTATACGATCACGAAGGATGATGGGGAAATGATCGCCAGAATGGTCCAAGATTGCTTAGCATAAGATTTTGATCATGCAACACACCACAGGGATAAACTGCAAAAAGAGATGACATAAATGGGACAGTTCCTCAAGAAATTTGGGGAAGCACAGATAGTAAGCAACAATAGAGGCATAGAGCCACTGACAATACAGACCAAAGAAAGAGTGGAGGTAGAAGAATGAGACCTAGTCCACTCCATGCCACACGCAAACACAATGATTTACATCAAACCTAACATGCTACGCATGGATGAAATCGTGGGGAAGACACCCCCAAAGGATTTAAACCACATCCAATTGGTCTTGACACGGATGCCATCAAGGGAACTACACAAATTACAGGTTAGCATTGACCACGAGGTAAAGTCTCGTGCACATAAAAACCTAATCGAGCTACAACAAGCAATAAAGAAGCAGGAGGCGTTGGAAAAAGTCTGTGAGTAGGCCAAGCTCGAAACTCAGGAGGAAAAATAACACAGGAATGAACTGGAACAAAGAGTCAAGGGAATTTTCGAGAAACTCTGAAGCACCGCGCAAGGGAATGAACTCCCAGTAGCAGGAAATATTGACCAGATTGCGCAGGAAATTGATCAGTATCAGAAGGAGATCAAGAATATTTGCGAACAACTCACACCAACCACTCCACCGAAAGTGAATAAGCAGAGGAAGCAAGAAGCAACAGCGCAACTGCAGGAGATGGAATAGCAGGTTGGCACAACAGCTCAATTGCTTGATAAAGCAACACAACTTTGGACAAGGTTGGAGGAGGACCCACAGGTCCAACAATGGGACAAGAAAGAGGAAAGGATCAATGCAACGATCCAAGAACTCAAACAGAGGTAGAAGACCATACCAATCCTAGAATGATTCAAAGGGATGAAGGAGATGAAGAAGATGCAGGTAGAACGTATCACTGTGCAAACACAGAAACAAGAGCGTCAGGCTTAAATATAGCCACTACAGGAACGAGTAGCAGAAATACTCACACAGGCAGAAGGAAATAAAACACAAATAGCACAAACCCAGGACGAATGTGCATGATTGTTGAGAAACGAAGTGACAGTTCAGGTAGTAGACATCATCAAGGAGAAAACCACGCAGGCATTGACAAAAGTAGCAAATCTCAAGGAAAAGTTCTAGACGATCACCGAGGAGATCGAAGAAGCTTGGAAGGATTAGGTGACTCGGGATGAGTCACATGTCAGTGTTAGGGGCATGTTGGCACCAGGTCGAAGTGGAAAGAAGGATGATCGTGGGAAATAAAGCATGCAGAAAAAGAAGTAATAGTTGGAAGGTAACACAACATGTGCGCATGCAAGAAAGCGTGCACAAGGAAAGAGACAGTTGTAGGAAGAACAACACGCATGCATGGGAGGAATACCTAACGTCGGTAGGGTTAGGGTTTTTGTAATACATTGTAAATGGTTGAAGAGATCAATATATATAAATAGAGATATCCAGGTATCATAGAGAGGTTGATTCGCTTTTGTATTAGTTCAGCTTTTGTAATGTTCTATCGTAACTATGTACGAGTTGATGCGTTATGTAATGCTGCTAGGAACTAATTTTGTAAGTTGTTGAGCTAGGAATAGAGGAGAGAAGGAAGATCCGAGGATTATATCACAGGCTATGGAGCTTGGTGCGATCTAGTTCACCTCATATAGATCTTACCCATCTGAGGGAATTGTAAGCGTGCGACGCTGGAGATGTAGAACTACCATAATAAAAGATCCAAGAGGAAAATCTTTGTGGATGTAGCCCAGGAGGGGGTGAACCATGGTAATATCTATGTAATGTGATGAATGCATGTATATATTTATTTGCTTTCAACAGTTAATTGTTATGCTTAATGAATGAGTTAATACATTGTTATGGAATACGATTGTGTTGTTTGGGAAATAAACTGCGAAAGATAGATGCACACCAGTGAGTAATAGTAGATTGAAATCACGATTCATAGCATATTGCTCGTATTAATAAACCCCTATCTCATACTCAATCCTAGGCTGTAAACACCTAAGTCTTACAACCACCCATTTAAAGTTATCTCGGGTAAGACTACGCAGTGCACTCTATGTACTGTGTTGCCTTCTGGTTTACCAGGAGGGCTGATAGTTTTAGAGGCTTTGTTGGAAACCCAAAAGACATGAACCCTGGGTCAATAACTCGGATGGTAGAGGAGAGTAGCAAACCAACAATATCTATTAGGGAACCAAAAGTAGTTAGGGTTTTTCTATTTAGAATCTATTTAAAGGGAATATGAGGCTATGGACTATTTTTTTTAGTATTGTTATATTTAGAGTTTTGCTTAGTGAAATGTCTCCCCACCTCAAGAGGCAAGTGAGCATTGTTTTATTTCTTCTAATTATCATAATACAAGGGTATATTTCAAAAAAATCATCGTATTTATCTCTTGTATCTAGTTTATTGCATTTATAATCTTTGTATACCTAGTTTGTGTTTCAAGTCTAAAGGTTAAGGAACACTACACCCTAGTTAAAACAAAAATGCATCACATAAATTTAACTAGTTATTAAATAATACAAATAACAAAAGATTAAAATCGCAATACAAAGAGATTGGTCTACTCATTCTCATTACATAGAAACACCAACACATTATTTTCTTTTCACCCACGTGTAATCTTTTATCAATTGGAAAATATGTATTAGATGGCAATTTTCCCTCTCAATGTTTTGAACCCCAAAACAAGGTCATCTTCAGGAGAACTTCAATACAATAGAAACAATCTATAGAGAATGTTTTAAATGAAGGTTGGATTTGAGTCTATAATTGAAAAATTCAAGAGAAGGTTGGGTTTTTAAGATGTTGAACTACATGTTTCCAATCTTATTTAAACATCAACCCATCTCCCCGATTAATAGTTTTCTCAAATTTTTTGATCTTTAATGCTTCATTGATTTTCCTTTTTTAATAATGTGAGATTCTTGTTATCACTCTTGAATCCTCGAATATATGGTGTTTGGAAGTGTGAGAGTGTTCGATAACAACGGATTTATTAATCCGTTCATAATAATAATAATAATAATAATATATTTTTAAGGTCACGACCAAGCCAGCACACAAAATTGGTGTATGAGACCCCCTTGTTTGTGGGACAAGGGACCCCCCCTTTGCCCAACGATTTGACTGTTAAAGTCTACGAAGGTATACATACCCTACCCCCCTCTGGATTTGAACATATTCATGTGTTTTTCTAGTATTATCTTTTTCTATGCTCTAATCTTTATTTATGCCACTACATGATTTTTATATGGTTTCATCAATGTGAATTTTTTACCCATTATTTATTAAGACCTTTTTGAGAATTTTTTACGCATTATTTATTAAGACCTTTTTGAGATAGTTAATTTCTTTCTTTCTCATGATGGTCCTTATTTGAAACTCTTATAGATCAAGTTGCCAATGATTCATTACACTAGTACTAGATGGTGATGTGACTTAGCATGCAAGTATCTATGGATATGAAAAAACCTATTATGCAAAAGTGCATAAGTGTGTTATCATAGCACCAAATTACTAAACCTAAAAAATTAATAACCAAATTAATATAAATAGTTACCTTCCTCATCCTAACTAAGAACATGTTTAACATGTTTAACTAATTTTGTATCTCATCCCAACTAAGAACATCCTTAACTAATTTTGTATGCTAGCGATGTTTGAAATCAAATTGAAAATAATCCCCTTGTTCAACCCAACTCAAAACTTTATAAACTAATTTTATATGCTAATGACCTCTAAAATCAAATTGAAACTTCCACTTATAACCTAATCATGGGAATATTGTGTGAACCTATAAAATAAATCATATGCCTTTATCCCTTACTTTTCTTCCTTAAAAATGTCTAATTGACCCCTTAAGAATTCTAGGATGGGTAAATTTTTGAGAAGTGCATTCACTGGTCACCCTAGAGTAACAGGCATCACGCACGCTCACTAGTGTGCCATCTTTCCACCTGCCCTCTTGCCATGGCCCCAGGAGGGGGCCTCTAGGACCCCCCACCCCCTCTCCCATCTGATTTAGACGTGTTCAGGAAGCTGGTCGCTGCATGCAACAAATGACCTGCCTCAAAATCGCACCACAAATTCATTAAAAAAATGGACAACATCCCTTCAATCGACCTACCAGTAGAAGAAAACTGTAGATCTTCTCTGAACTTGGCTAAGCGGGGGCTCATTGGGCAGTTCACGAGATTATTTCCTTCTCCCAAATTCGTAGACACGTGGGTGTAGAGGAACTGGAGTCCTCTAGTAAAGGAAGGCATTAGAAGCCATATAGTCGGCAAGGGATTCTTCATTTTTGTTTTTGACAATCTAGAAGACATAAATCTAATCTTCAAGAATAGACCGTATTTTATGGGCCCTCAATGTCTGTCCCTGAAAAAATGGTATCCAGATTTTAATCCAACGCAAGACGTTCCCTCGATTGTTCCAGTCTAGGTGCGCCTTCCTCATTTACCCCTACATTACTGGAATCCGAAGTCTCTAGAATCCATTGGAAACACCCTCAGAAAATACATCGACAAAGCAGACAGAAAGGAAAAATATTCCTGTGCAATAATATGTGTGGAAGTCTATCTGGAGGTGGGACTCTCGGAATCCATTCAACTAAAGATTGCAGACTGGTCTTACATCCAAGAATTGGACTATGAAAAACTTCCATTTAAATGTAGGTATTGCCATGGCTATGGTCAGTTCGCCTGACATTTCAAAAAGAAAGCCGAGGAGGAGTTGGAAATATTGAAAGGCGACCAATGGATACAGTTTTATAAAGCAGCCCTGTCAAAAAACAACAGTAGATCCAAAGGGAAAGGGATGTCAAAGAGGTATGGTGCCCCCACCATAGGGAATGCCCTTGGGGAAGGGAGTACAGCCTTCCCAATCCCAAAGGCTTCCAAAAACCCCTTTGAAATCCTTAGAAATCCCCCAAAAATATCGAATCCAATGATTGAGGAACCTGAATAGCAGATCATCCCTCCCACAATAGGAAAAAAAAATGTTGAGATCCATTATGGCTCCCCAATTGGAGCCTCCTCCTCCCCTTCCTACGCAGATATAATAAAAAAGAAACCTCTAGAAATCTCTGGATCTTCAGAGGATGAGTCTTTTGAGAGACCCTGAAAAAGAGTAGGGAGAAAATATCATAAAGAAGCAAGAGAAGAAGAAGCAGAGAAGAAAAAAATGAAAGGAAGCCAACCTACCATTGAAATGTCCATTAGAAGGAATACCAGAACAAGGCCCCCCAAAGGGAGTTCCTCCCCACTCCAGTAAATAATGTGTATAGTTTCTTGGAATTGTAGAGTCTTGGGGAATCCTTCGAAGGCTGAAGTAGTCAAAGACCTTCTGAAAATCGACCCTCTCGAGATTCTCTTTATCCAAGAGACAAAAATTGAAGGGGACACCCTTCTAGAAATTAACAATCAGAAATGGAAGAAAAATGCAGGGAAACCCATTAGTGCAAGGGGCTCTTCAGGTGGCCTTGCAACCTTGTGGGCGAAGGACAAATTTCATTTAGAAAGTTCCTTCGAGACTCAAAATTGGATATTCACTGAACTCTGACATATTCCAAGTAAAATTTCTCTCTCACTCTTCAATGTTTATGTTCCTGTCAGGTACTCTTAGAAGAAATATTGTTGGAAAACACTAGTAGATGTTTTAGAGATTTTCTCTCCTTCGAACATCATTCCATCCAGAGATCTAAACCTTGTATTCGAACCTAAAGAAAAGAGAGGAGGCAATAGTAGCAGGGACCAAATGCTCCCCTTCATTGAGGAGCTAGTCCATTAGTGGGACCTCCTTGACTTCAAGCCTTCGAAAGGAATTTACACCTGGACAAACAATATAGTTGGGGCGGATCACATCTCCCCTTGCTTGGACAGATTCTTAATTCCGAGCATGTTTCTTCAAGAAAGGAGGATAATCTCTTCCAAGATCCTTCCAAAACTGACTTTCGATCACAAACCTATCCTCTTGATTTTGGAAGAAGAAGAAAATATGGGCCCAATCCCTTTTCGGTTCATCCCTCTTTGGTTAGAAAATAAGGGATTTCTTGAAATTGTCCATTTATCTTGGTCCTCTCCTATTTCAAGGTCTCCAATCTTTGTGTGGGAGAAGAAATTAAAAACAACAAAACATGCACTAAAAGCCTAGGTTAAAAAGCTCATGAATACTCCCCTTAGACACAGAAAAGAGTTTGTTCAATAGTTATTAGATTTGCAATTTGAAATGGAGATCAAAGACATATTCAACTCATATTTAGAGAAAGAACGAGTTGCCTAAAGAAAAACTTTCTATGCATTTCACCATGAAGAAGAGTATTGGAAGCTTAAGTATCGAAGCTTGTGGATAAAATTTGGAGACCGAAACACTTCATTCTTTCATCAATAGCTCAAAACCCACCTCTCCCTAAACCACATTTCTAAAATTGCCTCCTCAGATGGATTGATCCACAAAGGGTTTGATCAGCTCAAGGCCGCAATAGAAACTCACTTCAAGAGACTTTACAAGGAAGAAGGCTTCATCTTTGAAGAGGTTATCTCGGATTTCCTGTCACACATTCCCTCTCTCGTAAGAAGAAATGACAATTCAATCCTCATGAAACCATTTTCTGAAGAAGAAATCTGCAATGTCATCTGGTCCATGGAGCCTGGCAAAGCCCCGAGACCAGATGGATTCACAATCTATTTTTATAGAATATGTTGGGATATAATCAAGACTGATCTACAGAGGATGATTAAATCATTTCACCAAAGAGATAAAGTAGGAGGCAACACTAACTCCACCTTCCTAGCTTTAATCCCCAAAGAATTAAATCTGAGCTCCTTCGAAAGATTCGGGCCTATCTCACTTGGCAACGCTTCTTATAAAATTATGTCCAAGCTTTTGGAAAATAGAATCAATCCCCTGCAAGAGAATCTCATTTCCCCCTATTATAACCCTATATTTCATAGGATCAATTGGTGACTAGAGATTTTTACTATTGATGTAGTTTTTTGGAAATAATATTTCATTCTTGCAAATTATTTTCAAAAAGATAGAAAAAAACAAAAGAAAAAGAAAACAAAAGAAAGAAAAAGATAGAAAAAAAGAAAATAAAAGAAAGAAAAAGAAAATAAAAGAAAAAGAATAAAAGAGGGCATAAAAGAAAAAGGATAACATTCGCATGCAATAATAATGACTTGATCCATACAGTTTAATCATGGTCAGGTCTTTTAAATTTATGTTGATAGGCTTAGTGAATAAGACTTGGATAAACTGTTTAATCTTAGCCAAGTAGATAGGTTAGTTAGTGAATAAATTTGACCAAACTGTTTAAATGTGGTCAAAGATCCCTAGGATAGAGTAATTTATTAGTCCAACAGTTTAATCTGGGCTGAATGTGTAGGTAGGTAGGATAGAACATAGGCTAGCCAGTTTTTCTTCAATAAAAGATGCACGATGATCGATGAAAATTTAGGATTTGGATGTTTGAAGTGTGTTTCCTAACCCCATGGTGAAAAAATGAAAGGGAAACGGTGCAAAACCCACAAAGGAGCATTATCCTAAGTTTCTACTGTGTATTTTGATTCACACTCGGAGATTAAGGAGTGCAGATAGATCTACAGTGGATCCATTGGCGCTGAGATATATGACTGACAGGCAATTCTGGACCCCCCCCCGACCGTTCTACTTTTAATGGTGGGGGGGGCGGGGGGGGTCCGATATGGATACTAAAGAGCATGCATAGATATATGGTTGATCTAGTGGCATTTAGATCTATGACCAACAATATATTTCGGACCCCCCCTACAGTTCTACTTTTAACGGTGTGGGGGGGGGGGTTCGATATGGGCGATTTTCCTCAGTGGGCCCCTTCCTAACGTGTCACCAATCCATTACGTCGAACCCCCTCTGCTCAAAACCATTTACTGCCTACCCCCCCCTTCGACATAATCCCATATCGACACTCCTATACCACCGCTGCCTCATGATGTCACGTCCCACTGTCTCCTCTTATAAGTCTCGTCTCATTACTTTGCCAACGTATTCCCCTCCATTCACCTATCACAGGTCACATCCCTTTCGCCTATCTTACAATCACTGCCCTCCATGTCACCCTGGCACACCTGTCACCCATCCTTCACTTGCCACCTCATGTCCTGAGTGATCCATTGGCCATTTATTACAGGCTAACATATCTGTTAGTCTGTTGACTTGTCCCCCTCGCCCAATGGATACCCGTTTTCCCAAATTTAACCCCATTTCCATAATTTGCGCACTTCTCACACTCTCTGCACACTAGAAATTCATTTTACCTCACTATTTCAATCAGTGATCCAGCCATAGCCATTACCCGCTAATGTTTTTTGTTTCAATTGTAGGTACCTTTGAAGTGATGGCGCCAAAATCTAAAAAATCAGAGGTTAAGGAAAATCCATTCCTCCCACCTCCTGTTGATCTCGATCCGATCCCACTAGTTGATAAAGACTACCTGATCTCAGAGACTAGGTGTGAATTCGATCTTGCCGAATTACATTCCTAGTTTAGGGACACTTTCCTGTATGAAAGTGACGAGATTGGGCTCTGGGATTCCAATCTCCCCCTGTATATTTTTCCCCAAGTCCACCATTTTCTTGAGTTTTCCCTCAAGTGCCAGGTGCATTACCTTCCCGATTAAAGAGCCATTATTTCATCATCCAAAGAAACCCTTTTCACTATCACACCCGAGTCCATTGATCAAATGATGCAAATATCCAGAGCCGAATCTGCCTCTCCTTTCACCCTTGAAGTTCTAACTGAAAAGTACCTGAATCTGTCTTTTCCCCAAAGAGATCAGATTTTCAGTTTTTCCTCCCACAGGATGCTCAATTCCCAAAGAAAAATCCCCCTTACCATTCCTCCATGTTTTCAGAAAAGGGAAACCAAATCATTTCATCATTATGTTTTATGCTCGGTTACTTCTCAGATGAATGGGTGGACGAGACCATCTTGGGTTACCTATCCATTTTCATTACCGAAGAAAAAGCCACCACCCAGTTCGACTACAACAGTTTTTTAGCCGAGAACATGCATGAGAATCTTTTCAAATTTCCCACAGATGGCATGTTCCAGTATTCTTCAATATTGGCTTACATGTTCATGTTCTTTCAAGCAGATAAGTTCTCGTTCACCATTCATAAAATGGACCAGGACGACAAACCATAACCTGCCACCTCTTGGACTTTGCTACTTAGAAGAAACTCCACATAGTTTAATTTCAAGCAATTTATTGAGCAGTTTTATCACCCAGTGGTAAGCATGCTCAGTGGTAGGCTAGATCCGAGAATAAATGAGGAGATCCAAAGAATCTTACACCTCTCAGACCTCGCCAAGACTGGAGACTAGTATCTGTATCAAAATCACATGGAAATCAGAATTTATGGATGTGAGTTGGCCCCTTATAAACTTCCCAGATACGTCCCCATTAGGATATTTTCCTTGGAATACATCAGGCAAATGATCAATTCAAATGACATACATTTTGTGTCTTTGAAGAAGAAACAATAGTTGAGAATTAAGGGGTAGATAATCATACTTTTAAAAAATACTATGCTCAGTTCTTACCCAACCTCCACTTATGCATTCTCCACTTATCAGTTCTTGAAGCAAACGTCCACATCACAACATATATTGTTATCAGATTTTGATATAGAGAAGGGGAGAATGCACATGGAATTTTTGCAGGCACAAGTGCCCCATCCAAAGGAAATCACTGATTACAAGAGGGAAACACTTGAGTTTAACACCAAAGATGTACATCTAGCTGATCAGATGGATTTACACAGGAAGACTGGAGAAATGGTTTTCTCAACATTGGCAAATGCTTCTGCTACTGGTGCCAAATTACAAGTTTCTTTGAACAATGTTCAGACCCAATTAAAGATGGAGAAAATATCATCCTTTGCAAAGGACAATAGGATTAAGTCCTTAGAAGTATTGGTGCTCAAAATTGGGTATGATCCCTCAAATGTGAAAGTAGTTGAGGAGATGCTCAAGAAAAATAGTGTTGACATAACATCTCTGAAGAAGCAGCTAAAACTGCCACCTACAGAAGACTCACAGGCCAAAGAGATGGTTGAGACAGAAGGTAAAAAGGAAGAGATGCTAAAGTTGATCATGGAATAGAATGCACACATAAAAGAGATGGAAGCAAAACTGGAGAGGTTAGTAAAGGAGAAGGAACAAGAAACACCCATGGAAGTCATCCCACTAAGTGCAATTCCCCTCACATAAGTTAGCACAACGAAAGCATCAACAACAACCACAACAAAACTTCCATCAGCCACCCCACTGAAAGCTCTGGAAAAATTTGTAGAGTTAGCAAAATCAATGGAGGACATGACGCTACAAGAAACGAAAATCAATAGACTGAAAAAACAGATTGAGAATCTCCAAGACCTCAAGTCTTCCTACCAGACAAGCTACAACATTGAGAGGCAAACATCAGAAAAGATCAAGAAATAAATATAGCAACTGCAAAAGCAAACAGTGGGGGGGAAAACACTAGCAGAAGCTAAGGAGAATATTTGGATGGATATCTCCAAATCCATAAATGAAATATGGCCCATGGTGCAAATCATGTTTGAATAACATGAACTAGTTCTGAGGAGCAGGCAGGCCATCGACAAGATAAAAGGACAGCTGCGGGAAATGCCCACAGAAGCTAATGAAATCATTAAGTTTCTGAATTCAAAAACTAGGGAAGAGCTGGAAGACCTGAAGATTGAAGACAAAACAAAAAATATCCTCGAGGTCAAAAGAGCTCTGACCAAAAGAGGATTAATGTTGCAGCTAGAGGAGAAATTCCAGTACATGGATACCGGAGTCCAAAGATTCTTCAACAAGATTGATGTGTTGCAGAAGAAAGGTCTTCCTGGTTTACTGGTTCTAAACGATAAGCTAATGACCCTTTCTAACTACAAACAGAAGATTACCGCGGTGGCCAAGGACAATTCCAAGTTTTCAGGAATTCAGGGTAGCATAACAGGCAAGGCATTTCTAGAAACTCTGCAGTTGGACCTCAATATCCAGCATGAAATCAAATATATTTTCATCACCAAGCCGACTTTTTCCAAATATACATAAATGGATGAAATTTATCGAAGACTGCTCAAAGTCACCACTCCTAGTCAGCAAAGATGGGAAGATCTATGCAATTTGATCGAATGAGAGATGAGGTGTACCATCCAAGTTAGCATGCAGAGTAGTCAAAGTCACGTGAATGATCCACCAATGGCCTTCCCCAAAATCAGCATGAAGGATACAACAGTTCATCATCAATTCCTATATTTTTGTATCTTGTTATCTAGTTAGTTGGATTTAGAATCTGCCACGTCCTGATCATTAATGACAGGGTCGTTTGTAATTTTTTTTATAAATACTTCAAACTTCGAAGTACTGAGGGTTGATCTTTACGCCCAAGCAATTTGTAAGCACTGTAAGTTTTATCAAAGATCTATCAGTAATAAAAGGACATTTCACAGGATTTCTACATGTTAGCTATTGGTTATGTTTTCTTCTCTCAGTTGAATGGTTTTTCCTATCTTTGTAACCATTTGTGTTTTCTATATCTGATCATTTAAAAGAAGTTGAAGTTGCAGAATTTATCTTTTTATACTTTGTTTCTGGCTTTTAAATATCTAAATGTTTATCTTCTGATGTTATGATTAAGAAATTCTTAAATGCTTCTTGGTTATAATTGATCATCCCATATTTTCTACTATCCATCATTTAATTCTAAAGAATCTAAAAGTTGCATTATCCTGCCCTGTGAAAATACCTTATAAATCTGTACGTCGATCTGTAGCTTTATAAAACAGACCCCATATCCCAATGGATGTGTAAGTGATATTTCAACCATTTTTATAAAACAAACAACACAGTCTCATTTATTTAACTAGACTAACAACTAAAATCTAAAACAAAGTTAAATTTTACAGAGAGATCCCTCTCTGAAATTGGAAGGGCTAGATCCCAGTTTCGAAGTGGTTGGATAAAGTTACATCTAGTAAATTTCTTCTACCTAGCGACAACCTCTAGGAATTTATAGAACGATAACATAAGTGGCGACCATATTGGGGAACTGAAAAAACTTTATATATCCTACGATTTATTTTCCCTAGACAAAGAAAACTTTATTTCTGAACGAATCATAAAGTCTAAAATTACATAGAGATAATGTTCAGAGGTTGTTAAAGTTTGTAAAATTAAAATTAAAAATTATGCCTCCTAAAAGAGTTTTCACTAGATCTCATCTAGACCCAGAACTTGCAATAGCAATAGACAATCCCGAAAAAAATACTCGGAAAGAAAAATGGTGTAGAGGGTTTTGGGAGTCATAGTCCACTTCACAGGTCCCCTTCTCTCCCAGAGAAGTTGGTTTCCCTTTAAGATCTCGAGTTTGACATATATTTTGAGCAAAGCCTTTTCAGAACAAAATCTGACAGCTTTGTGAGTGAAACAGTTTTAGATCAAACTATCCTTCAACCCAGGACCCCTAAAATACTTTCTCCCAGAGCTGACGTTGATCAACGATTTCTCTAGGAATTTGACAAGCTAGAAGATCTAGTTGTGAATTTGGATCAAGCCTTAGACAAAGCTCACTTTTAGTAGTCAGTCAAACTTTCTTCCTTGACTATTGTTGCAGCTTCTGTTAAACCTAAACCAGTTCATTCATCTCCTCCCAGCCCTTCATCTTCCACAACTTTTGTCACCTCCCCTCCAATCACACAGGTTGTTGTTCAACCTCCTCCACCAATCATGGAAACAAGATATGCTCCATTGGTGTTGGTTTCTCCTTTACATGCCATGCCTCGGGATTATCAAACCAGACTCCCTCAGTATAATAGTACTAGTCCTTTGAATGCACAACAACATGTTGAAAAAATGAACGATTATTTTGATTTGCAGGAAGTAAATGAAGCTGATGTGCATATGAGACTATTTGTATAGAGTCTGACTGGGGAAGTCAAAAAGTGGTTCAAAACCTTATGTGTTTCTTCCATAACTAACATTGTTGCTTTTCATCGAAGTTTCCTTGACAGGTGGGAGGTAAATAAAAATCCTCTCTAGATCTTGTCAGAATATGAGAATATCAGAAGGAACCATGGAGAGATAGTGCAGGATTACTGCACCCATTTCAATAATCTATACAATGCAATTCCAACTGATATCAAGCCACCTCAAGGTTTTACATTGAGGTAATTTCCCTGATGGATTCGATGCTGACATGTCTTATCAGCTAAGGGAAAGAAACTCTGCTACTTTGGAAGACATGCAGAAAAATATCGTTAGTGTGGAAGAAAATCTTTTAGCCAGAAGAGAAAGGAAGAGAACATAAAGGAGGATCATGATTAAGGAAGAGCCTTCCACTTCCTCTTCAGACGCCAAACTAGATTCTCTAGCCAAAGCTATGGAGAGAATGATGGAGAGGCTTACTATAACTGACAGAAATCCACCCAGGGAAAACCAAGCCGCTCCTCAGATTCGAAATCCGAACTTTAGAAGAAATCCTCCCCAGATCAGGAAGATAGATCTGAGGGATCAAAGAGAACAGAGGGGGCCTGATCAGCAGATTAGACCACCCCTCTAGGAAAATTATGTTGATTAAGGTGAGGATATAATCGAAAAATTGGATGATACTCATATAAACCTCATGGGCGTTCACGATGATGAGTCCATTTTTATTACTCAGAAATAGCATGAGATTTTTCTCCTTTCACAAATAGAGGTAAACAAGGAAGCAGAGGAGACAGAACAACATGCCTTTGAAAATGCTATAATGGAGGTAAACATGAAGTATAACCTGAGAAGAAAGAAGGAAAATGACAACCCTCCGAAGAAAGATGTTGAAACAAAGAAGGCTACTGAAACAAAGAGAATAGTCGAAACCAATAAAACCTCAAAATCCTTTCCCAAGAAAGTCCCTGAGTGGAATAATGTTGAATCTCCTGCAAAAAGAACTCCCGAGATTTTCCAAAGAGAAAAACAGATTGAAGTTTCATCGACTAGTCAACCAAGTTCCCCTGCCCATAGAACCCCAATGGATAAACCAGAAGTGCAGAGCTTAAGCAAAACTTCCACTACCTTCAGCCTTAAAGGGGAACTAGCTAAACTAAAGATTCACATTCCCCTCTCTGAGATGATGAGCAAGAATTCTTACAGGTCGCAAGTGATTAAAGCTTTGAGCATTGAACCAGAGATAGGTACGAAGGCCTTGAATGTTGGATCTGCAAATCACTCGGACACGGTAAATCTTGATGATGACCAACCAGAGCTCCTTTTTAGTCCTGAAGTTGATGGTCAAACTGATAATGGTGTCGTGGCCCCTTTTTACATCAGCTTAAATATCCATGACTTGATATTACACAATGCTATGATGGATTTGGGTGCTCTCACAACCTAATGCCCAAAGTTGTGATGGAAAATTTGGGACTCAAGGTCACCAGACCATACAAGGATTTTCATTATTTTGACTCTAGCAAGGTCAAATGCATAGGGCTAATTAAGGATTTATGCATCACCTTAGCTCAAATCCTAGCAAAGAGTATGGTAATGGATATAGTAGTTGCAGACATTCCCCCAAAATATGGTATGTTACTATCAAGACCATGGGGAGCTAAGATGAAAGGAACCCTGCAGCTAGATATGTCCTACGCCACCATCCCGGTATTTGGACAATAGAGAAGGTTGTACAGAGAAACCCTGATGAAATATATGGTCAACAGTCAGGAAAAGTCGCACAATTACCCACTATACTCTGCACACTCTGATATGGATTCTTTCATTCTATACAATGATGGGCACTTGGAAGAGAAAATCGCTCAGCTGGAAGATGATACACATGATTCGAAAAAGGATAAAGAAATCACTAAGGCAAGAAGTGTTGAAACTGTGGAAAGTGAGGAACTGCTAACAGATTTTTGGAGCATGGATTTCGATGGTGCAATGAGTAAAGAGGGAGATGGAGCTGGAGTTTGGTTACATAATCACAGATCAAGGTATTCAGAGAGCCATTCTTATAAATTGAATTTCCAATGCACTAACAACATAGCTGAGTACGAAGCTTTGATGCTTGGCCTAAAACTACTGAAGAAAGTTGGTGCCAAACAGATAATGGTAAGGGGTGATTCTGAACTGGTTATCAAGCAAATCAAAAGTGAGTATGCAACTAAACATCCCAGACATAGAGCTTATAGGAATGTTGTTTTGGATGATCTTCAATATTTTACTGAAATTGATTTGCAGGTAATACCCAGGGGACAAAACATATTAGCAGATGGGTTAGCTACGTCAACAACTACCTGCAAAATACCCTTCCGTCCCACTCACAAATACACAGTGGAAGTGAAGTACAGACGAACCATTCAAAATAACATCAAGTACTGGAAGGTATTAGGGAATGACGATCAAATTGAAGACTTCCTACAGTGTAAGAATGAGTTCGAATGTACAAATATAGATTTAGAAAATGATGATGTAAATAAAAAAATTTCTGAAACTAGTAGTGTAAATAACGTAGATTCTGAAGAGTTGAGTGAAAATAAAGTAGATGCATATGAATTGAATTAAAATGAGATAGATTATGGCCCCCGTGGGGGCAGCTCAATTAGCAAGTGCCGTGAAAATGAAGTTCCATGAGGTTTCGAGTTCAAGTCCCCCCGACTTACAATGTGTGTTGTGTAAGGGGCATCCTGGGTACACCTGGAGGTTATAGTGGTAGCAATTGGATAACACGGCCACGTGTAACGTGAGCACATGCCCAACTAGTTGTTGATTCCGCCAGACATAAAAAAAAATATAAATAAATAAATAAAAAATGAGATAGATTCTGACATTCTACAATTGAAAAATAATGTGTTACCTAGAGGTTTAGTTCTGCTAGAAGACTTGTTTGATTTTAATGATGTAGCCAAAAAACCGAAAATTGAAGCTAGTGTTAAAGAGGTCGAAGAGTGCAACATAGGAACAGAAGAAAAACCCAAGATGATAAAACTTTCTAAATCTCTGCCCCCTGAGAAAAAACGCAAATACATTGAACTTTTCAAGGAATATGTAGATGTGTTTTCT
>ML839585.1:60137-95303 GCA_009831015.1 Picea engelmannii | reverse complement strand
TAGTAAAGAAAAAAAATAATTTCAACTATGAAAACCATGACTCTGGCGCAATTAAACACATACTTTGCTTGAAAACCAAGTTTCTGGATGGAAAGGTTCATAATAAAGTTATGTATCATGTTGTTGGTTCAATTATGGTTCTTCAAATAATTTTGTTTTATAACAAAGTTACCGACTTAACGAGAACTTTGTCCCCAAAAATTCATATTTTTTCATAAAAAACATGAAAATCAACCCCCAAATCAAAAAGTGGTGCTACTGGTAGCACCATTTTTTCAAACGAGGTCAAAATTACAACATTTTTCAAGAATGACCTTCAAAACTCATACAGTAACTTAGAAAAACCTTAAAATCAACACCTAAATTAAAAAATGATGTTACATAAAGCAAAATGTATTTTTCAAAATGTTAAAATTATAGATAATTTGAAATCGTTTTTTTAGTAGTTGGTACCATTAAAACCAAAACCTCAAAATCAACCATCAAATTTAAAAGTATTACTATCGGTAGCACCCATTCTAAAATTGGGGTATTAAAATGACACATTTTTTAAAGTGGTAAAAGAAATCATCATTATTGTAAACAAAATCATAAAATCAACCCTTAAATGCTTACTTTTTAAATCTTAGTGTATCACTCCAAGAACAAGATAATACATAATGCCATGAAAATATCACCCTATACTTTAAAAATTCAACATCACTTTTTAATATTCTTTTACTTTTAATAAAAAATGTAAATACAAGATACATTGAATGAAACATATTTTTTTTTCTTAAAAGTATTGTTACATTGTCCATATTCAAAACATACGAGCTAAGAAATTTTATTATATTCTTCATAATCAAAACATATGATTCATTAAACATAGAAATGATTCATAACTTCATGTAAGATCATATGTAAGTTCAATGCTCATTTCTAGTTACCATACAAACATCATATGGATAAAAAAATACATAAAATGTTTCATACACTCATTCATATTTACTCATGGATTCTGAAATATCATTAGATTGTACATTTTCTTTAGATGAATGATTGAATGAAGATGTAGATGATCCACACTCTTCTCTATTGTCGATGAATTCACCATCTGATTCTACATGCATGCCCAACATTTCAGATGTCAAAAGTATTTTAGATATACGACTAGGTTCAACATACTCCCATCTTGCAATTATTTCTTGTGGAAACAACCTCTTGACAATATTTGTTGTCCTGAAGCGAAGAGTTCCTCTCTTTCTCAAATTGAAGTCATAAACAAGTATGTCAACATCCTCTAATTTTGAGAGGTCAGTGCGACAACAAGTTGTATTTTGACCCTTTCTTTTTCTCTTTCTATTGACATGTTTCTCAACCACCATCTCTGGCTTGTAAAAATCATTGAATGGGTTTGTACCTGTTGCATACCAATGCACTTCAATTGCAATAACATCTTCATTTTATTTCTCAATATTTATAACCTTTGCAATCCAGAATGGATAACCATGTGGATCATCAGTCGCTAAGACTGCAATCATGCTATCCTCCTTAATATATTGTACTGAACCCTTGTAAAGGTCTTCCATGGATTCACGTTGTGCACGTGACCTTCGAGAACCAATATACATTTATCTTTCCCCTGCTTGTGTAAACTCAATAGCACCTTGAGATTTTTGTTGTTTAACAATGTTTCTTTCTTCGGATTCATTTGGCATATTTTGTGGCCAATGAAATGGAATCTTCAAAAATGTATCTTCATTTGTTGATATTTAAATTATGTCACTTTGACCATTGAAAAAAGACTCCTACAAAAAAGAATCAACAACATCAAATTACTCATATGTATCTTTAATGGACTTTTTTATCTCTTCCAAGCATTCATAATAATCTACATCTCTATTATGCCTTTGTGCATTATGGACTTCAACAACTGATTGTAATAAAAATAAATTTGATGCAAATATTGGACGATATGGAATGAATTTCAAAAATGTTAAACCTGATGAAGGCCCCTATTCTACAGTGTTTGAATATTGTTTTCCCCATATAAGTGTTTTCCCATCAACTTTTTCGAAAACAAATTGATGTTGGAAGCTAATGTCATTATGTTGCTCAATACATTTTTCTTCACGATGCTATCCCTAAATAAATCTTCGTGCGTCAACAATTTCTTCTAATATATGAAAAACAAGCTCTGGATTGTATGCTTTCTTACTACATTCAATCAATTATGGTAGGATTCCAACATTTTTCTTCTTCAATGTTACTGAAAAACAACTGAACATTTGATCAATATGATCATGAGTGTGTCCAATAAGAAGGAAACCAAATTTCACCTTTTGAAATATTCTCAGTTCAACAAGTATGCTTAGATATCCAAACACAATTTGAATTTTGTTTTCACGACTGGTGTTGTCCAACTGTAGATAGAGAACTTGAGGAATATTTCCATACCAGTGAGTGAGAACATGATGAATTATGGTGATGGTCATATTTTCATCATTATGAATATTTGGAGCTGTGAAGTAAACCCTTCGACAGATTTTTCCATTGAAAACCATACAACCAACCAAGTGAAACTGAATGAAATTCTCTTGTTGTAAATTTTTTGGTGTACGGACAAAATGTGGTAGAAGTGTTTTCTTCTAGTCCAT
This sequence comes from Picea engelmannii, assembly GCA_009831015.1. Lineage (NCBI taxonomy): Eukaryota > Viridiplantae > Streptophyta > Pinopsida > Pinales > Pinaceae > Picea > Picea engelmannii. The sequence continues at coordinate 92,664 of ML839585.1, read as the reverse complement.
GACATCAATTGTCATACCTAAATATTTTTTTGGAGAATCATAACACTTCTTCTGATGTTTGTACAACTTTTCCGTTTCACTTGATTGTTGATTGCAATGTTCTTGAAGTGCTTTGATTATGGAATCTACACATGACATAAAATGAAAATATTGATCATATGTTTTCATGTTGATAACTATCCAATTAAAAAAAAATAGTAAATACATACCTCTTTCTGCCCCTTCAGATTTATCTCTTCTTGATTTAAGATACAAATCCCCATCATTGACTTCTTAGGAATACAAACATTGTTGAATTTTTTCTTCCATATTCTTGTGAAATATGCATATGTAATAAAATTATCATTTCCTTCAACACCTTCAACATATCCTTTGTACAAGTTGTAGATTTCCCTCCTTGAAAAATTATGTGGAATATGTATTGCGTCTCTATATGGCATACACTCTCCATGTTTGGAAAAGAATTCACGCATCCATGACAATGTACTTTTTGTTAATGGCACACTCTTTCATCCATGATGTACCTTTGAATAAAATGAAGGATCTTTTTCCAACCTTGTTTGGATTCTTGATAGACAAAGATTACCAATTGAGTGAATTTCTTTGAAAGCCTTTCTGCAAAGTAAAAGATTCTCAATGCGATAATCATATCATGTCTTGGTGGATATCATGCACCCCATAAAATATGAATTTTGCATGCTCTTATTCATCGAAAAATATGTCTTCCTTTTATTCAAGGTATACATGTAGTCCATGATTTTCAAACAATTATTTTGACAACATTTACTTGAAATCAATTCACTTATGGAAATTGATTTAGTGAGAAATTATTTCCTAGACCTTGTATAACTAGAATTATTTGGATTGATATAAAAAGGTATAGTCTTAGTCCTAGACACAATGTTTCTTTGCAATGTCTCCACTATTTCATCATCCTCACTAGAAGGAATTTTCTCATCACCGAAAGGAATATCAAGCAAAACATTGTCAAGAGACTAAACAAGAGAATGGCGATCACCTTGATTTGTTGCAACCAAATGATTGAGAACTTGATCTTCATTCCTAGGTCCATCATCATCTTCATTGATAATCTCATTGATAAGAGGAATATCAAACTCACTACAAAAATGATTACCATCCTCACCAATGGCATTGGATCTTCCATGAAAATATTCACTTGAAGTAAAATCATCCTCACTCTTAATACTATCAATTCCATTAAGATCCTCACTTGGAGAAAATTTTCCATCATCGTCATCAATACCTTGAAAATACTCACTTGGAGGAAAATCATCATCAACATTGTGTCTACCATTGCCATAATCATCTTCACTGCTTTTAAAATCCCCACTTGAGGAAAATTTTTCATCATCCTGCTTAGTGCCTTGAAAATATTCATCAGTATCTTGAAAATCCTCACTTGGAGGAAAATCATCATCGTCAACATTGTTGCCTTTAAATTCCCCACTCGAGAAAGAGTTTCCACCAATTGTATAATCATCTTCACTACTTTTAAAATCGCCACTTGAGATAAATTATTCATCATCCTCGTTACTGCCTTGAAAATCCTCACTTGGAGGAAAATATTCATCATCATCATCGGCACTTGGAAAATCCTCACTTGGAGGAAAATCATCATCACCAACATTGTTGCCTTTAAATTCCCCACTTGGGAAAGAGTATCCACCATTTCCATAATCATCATCACTAAATATTTCAATAAAGTGGTTATGGGATTTATGGAAGTCACAATATCACCATTTTGGAGATTTATGGTTTTTCATTCAGACACATAACAAGGATTAGTACAATCAAGCTTCAAGAGAAAAGAAAAGACAAGGATGCAACTTATTTGGTAAGATATTGAAAGTGTATGTTTAGAAATTAAGATTATAAATAAATTTTATTAATTCACAAGTTAATTGAATTTGCACTTATTTATGTTACATACACAAGCCTAATATTCAGAGCTCCAATAGAGAACCATTTACATGTGATTTTGAGAGTATACATCTTCCAACCTGGACAAATGATGATTCTTATAATTCTATTCTTGTCGATGTAAACGATGGAGGGAAGCCTAGTAGTTTATTGATTTACAATGTTGTGGTTAGAAATATAACATATGAGAAAAATGATTTGAAAGGGGAGATGGTTAACATTAAAAAAAAACACCATCATTAATTAATTATCTTATAGATAAATTTTCAAATGAAGGAGTTTGGGTTTTGGATTTGTTCTCAGATTCAGGTAAGAATTATGATATAACATTTATGAAATCATACTTCAATCTTATATTATTTTTAATTTATGTCTTTTTACAGTATTTAACTTCATTATTTATTTTGTATTTGGTGATTAGGTACAACATTAGCGTGCTACTTACAGAAAGAAAGAAATTGCATATCCATTGAAAGTGACCCAATACAGTACGGTTTTATTCAACAAAGAATTAATGTTATTCCAACTCTTCTAGATGAAATGCAAGAAGTTGGATTGAGGAAAGGATATTTTAGTGAATCACATGTGGCAAAAATGTCAAAGGAACCTCAAGTACCATTAGGAGGATTGATTGGAAATGATCACTTTGGAGAGCTTGTGGATATCAAAGACCTATGGAAGAAAAAAATGACACAATGGAAGCACAAAATGATGTCAAAGAAGATGATAATGTGTTTTTTGAGAATGATGAATTTATGATATATGATATTGTTGATTGGTTTTAAGATTCCCTGGAAGACAATGCTCAATTTTTCAAATTTTTTGATGAGTTATAACTGTAATGTTTTGACTTTCAGATTTTAAAATAAGAATGAATATGTATCTATTATTGTTTTATGATTAATCTTTTTTATTGTTTTCTTTTTACTTTTATTTCTCTGTGAATCAATATACTAGGGAAATTTTTATTAAATGTTGTCATTTTATTACTTCAAATGTATAAAAATATGGAAAAATGTTAATTTTTTATAATTTTTTCACTTTTTTTGCTTAATTATGTCCATAAAAAAGTTTTATTTGACATGTTATTTTAAACGAATAGGTACCAAAATGTATAGGTTTTTTATTATATAAGGGTGTAAAATGTATTTTTTTCGCTAAATATTAAAAAATAGTGTTATTTAACTACACTTATTTTTTTATGTATTTAAGTAAAGGTAAATAATGTGTTAAAAATGATGTTTTCCACTATATTTTAAAAGTATGGAAACATAAATTAATTAAGGAGACACAATTGTATGAAAAATATTAATTTCAAAAAAGTACATGGTAAAAAATATTTTTAAGATTGAAAGAAACATGGGAAAATGACTAAAAATATTGTTGAATTTTTTTTTTGAAAAATTTGAAAATAGATGAAAATAAGTAATTAAAAAAATAATGTGGAAACATTATGGATTTAAAAATTTAAAATATAAAAAGAAAACCTAAAAAGGGAGGGGGGGAGGTGATACCGGTAGCAAAATTTTTAAAAATGGGGTAAAATATGTGACCCCCCCAAAAATTAGAACTCTGTAGATTTCTTGTTAAGTTGGTAACTATGTTTTATGCTCGCATTGGATGAAGTGGGATGCCCTAAGGGCCTCCTCCCAACAAATATTGTCTCATCGACTTCAACACCTTATATGGGGTCAATATTAGAGATGTTTTATAGTTCCTTGGAGCTTGCATACATCAATGACAAACCTCCTCACTGACAACAATGATAATGCATTAATGTCTCCTGATTATCAAATCCTTCAGGTCACTCGACTTCAAAACATATATATGTACCTAGAAGGATGTACTAAGGTACCTTAACACTTATTTTCATCAATGGTGAGTGATCTCACATTGGTTAATGGCATGCATCAATGGTCAATAATCCAATAATTTATTCCCATGCTCAACTCCATCACATTCATTTGCATGGAAAGAATTGTACCACAGGTTTGGGAATGCATAATTTTTTTTCAAGGTGGTATCCTATAGTAGCATGCAATGCTCATATTTCTTTCAAGATGAGGGATGATGTGAAAAGAAGATTTTTTTTTTTGGCTCAGCTCCAGTCAGACAATCAACTTCATTTTACAAAGTTCAATAGATTAGTTGTAGCAATAAAAGGTACAGGGGTTAGCCTCAAATCATATCTATGTTCCTGTAGAAAACAATGAGAACTCTAGATCAATGCTTCACAATTTTTAGAATTTTAGTAATCCTCTAGTATTATCAGAATGATTATTTGCTACTGGAATTCTCAACATCTTTAGTCTGAGTTTCTTCAGTCAACTACAATCCAAATTCAACAAGTAACAAAGTAGCAATTCAGTTTCCTATAGCAGACTGACAAAGTATTGTTCTAATTAGAGACTGAAATTCAATAATACAACAGTAAATCCAAGACCACAGTCATGATATTCTTTGTTCAGAATGCAAAGTTCAACATCAATAGACTAGTTCCAACAATAAAAATATGGAGGGTCCAGTTTCAAAACTTTTTCCATGTTCCTATCGTCGAGAGAAAGAACTTCGAATAAAGTAATTAGAGGTAAATGTTTTCTTAATCTACTTGTTTGTCATTAACTTGGGAATTTATAAAACATCTTATTTATCTCTCCAATTCATATGCACTGTGACATGTCCCTAGATTTATGATCACATAATTTCATCCTATCCCTTCATTATAACCGATTTCCTGCAGTAAAATACCACATTCTAAATTGCTTATATTTCCCATTGGATGTCTGATCATGTCATAGGTAGTAATCATGGTCGATGATGACTTCACCTTGTTGCGACATGACTACACACAATCTATTTTGAACCAACTAATCACATGTCTCATTCCATACACCCCCAAACTTACAAACCCTATACCATATACCAACCCTTCATCCTAGCAGTATCGAATAACTGAGAAACAAAGGGTAACAATAGATCCCTCACATCACAAGAATTAAATGATGAGTTGTAGAGGTGTTATTCGACAAGAGTCGAATTGTATTGAATTGAAGTCTTTGGGGGAAATGTTGGGCCTTGGTTTTGCTATATTTTGCATTGTAAAATACACCTCCTTTTGACTATTTTATACCTTCATTTCCACCTTGCCATAACTTGTGTTACCATATTACCTCATTTTGCAAGAGATGCACTATGAAGAGATTTTAATTGGTTATTTCTTTATAATTCCCAATGTTTTTGATAAATAATTATATTAGAACTCGTCGTGCCTAACATTGTTACCAGAAAGATGCAGATTCTTGTAGTAGGTTTTACAAATCCAGTAACAAGATCGTTGGTTCATATGATGATGTTGATCCAATTCCAAAATAGCGATTGGTTTCAAATTCAAGGTAAGGTTATGGTTAGAAGATTATGCATGTGATTCGTGGTTGATTGAAAACCAACTCCCAACAACAAATTTCTCAACCTTTAACTATTTTTAGTGTTGAGACACCTGTACGCAATTACTAGACTCTGTTCCCGTAATCCAAATCCAAAGTACAAATGGTTGCTCTTCTCCAGGTAAGAGTCTACCACGAAGGTTTTGTTATCAAATTCCTCAATATGGTTTCATGTTACTTTCATTGGTTCTAGACTCATTAAATACAATGCTACCATCCGATCAACATTCCAACCAAATGCCCAATTAAAATCTCCATCGTCGAACATATTGGGTGATAATTCCAAAATCTTCATGACAGTACAGGAACTACCATTACAAAAATCTGGTAGCATTTTATTGATTCTCATACCTGCAACATCGTGGATCTAAATCCAAAATATGGGTTACATTCGCATATACCCAAATATGGTGTTTTTTTAATTAAATCAAGTCGACCCCCAACTCAACAATCAAGGTAGCATGGTCAAACTTGTGATCAACTCCTTAACAAACTCTAGCAATGATGTGGTTCTTAGACGAGAAGAGATATTCTCATGCATGATGATTGTTGATGTTTTCGTAGCTGAGGTATTCCCTCCTAGACAACTTTTCTTAGAGAAGAAGAAGATTCCAAGAAGTCAAAGGAAGACCATTGAACAATTGAAGAACACCTTGGAAAAGAATAAAGTGAAATAGAAAACCACACATCAGAAGTCAGCCTATGGGAAATAATAATAAAGTGGAAATAAAATTTTCAGGAAGAGAAGTCGGCCCACAAAAATAATAAATTAAATTTGAAGACCCGAAATAAGAATTTGTCCACAGATAGGTGCCCATATTAGTATAAATACAAGTCTAGGTCAGTTCATTTGTATAGTCAGACAATTCTCCTTCTAGAGTGTTCACTAGGCAGTTGCAACAGTTTCACTATTTTTGGTTTCTGGTTCTCTTGGAGAGTGCGCCCCACTTGGGGAAGGATATTCTTAGTGGCTCTTGGTGGTTTCTCTTGTGGTGCACTATATTTCTCTAGTGATGCGCCTATCTTGCACTAGTTCTGTGGTGCTTCTCAGTTGTCTACCCTTGCTAGGGTTTGACAAGAAGAAGATAAGTATTTTTTTAGCAGGGTTTCTTCATTGTTGGTTTTCTCTTGTGAATAGAGCTTGTTCATGGTTGTATTGGAATATTGGAAAGATTATCTCTAAGAAAAGTTGGTTGGGTTTTTCCCCCGAGTTTGGGGTTTTCCCGAGATAAATATTTGTGTATTCTTGTGCTTGTTTATATGCTTCTTATATATTTCAGTATATGATTATTGAATTTTAAAAGAATATAAAAATGCTATGGTAAATCTAATTTTAACTAAACTAATGAAAATCTAACATGGAATTAGAGCAGGTTTATTTCAGAACAGTCTAACCAATGGAAGGAAGATTGTGAGATTTGTCGCCGCAGTTTGTCGCTGCACAAACCTAAACTTGCCAAGCTCATTGAACACTTATTTTGTTGGGACAACTTCCATCATATATCAACCTCGCCTTTCCGTAGCGCACCTGCTACATCTCTCAGATTGACTTTCTATAAAAATTGATTTTTTTTAGGGTTTTAGGCTTGTTGAAATTTTCCTAGACATTGAACTTTCTGATTTAGGTTTCTAACTTCTTGTTGTTGTTGATGTAATGTCTCATATTAGAAGACAAAGATGGATGATGTACTTGTATATAAGATGAGGGTGTTTGTAGGAGACATACACTTGGAAAAATGACATTTATCCAAGTAGTGACAGTGGATCCAAAGGAATCTTAGATCTAGTGCACTCAGAGGAAGCACAAAAATTGGAGGTGGTAGTGATGATGTCTCCTACAATATAGAACAACTCAAATGGGACAACAACAACTAGACTCCAGGTTTTCATGTCAGGTTTTATATTATATTGTTGCAACCTAAGTAAGTGTTGTAACTAGAATAACAATCTTTAGAGTTCTATTACCGCTATTTCTATCAAATGTTTAGTAACACTTGAATATTGTTGGTATTATGATCATTAAGTAAAATCTCATTGTTCAGTATTAATGATGCACTTGTTTACCAGATAAATTGATCTCCTCTAGGAGATGTTCTTGGTTGTTGACCTTGTTCCAACCAGGTTATCTTGTAAATTCCACGGAGGTTACGATGGAGATGTTGTTGTTCTTGTTTCTTGTTCCGAGCATGTTACCATGGAGGAATGATTGGTCAGAACATTGGAAGAGTGTTTTTCTTATTTCTTGTTATTGTATTTTTATTTTGTCTCTTGTTCCATGAAGGTCCCAAGTGATATCTCTGAGAAGGAGCTATTGTGGTGATTGTTCTCAATCTTGTTTTTATTGTTCTTATTATAAGAGTATTATTCTTGTCTGTTGGTTTCCCTTGTTGTTGCTATTGTTCTGGGAAGGTCATAGGTAATAGCTGGCAGTTGTAGGAGGAAACATATTAGATGGTCTCCAGTTGAGACATGAAACAAACTATCCAGACATAGAGTTGTGTACATGATCATACACATCCATGTAATGAAGGAGAAAAGGACGAAGTCAAAACCTTATGGAAAGAAGAGTACTTTTGCAAGATACAGAGTATCTCATATATAGATTGATTGTAAGGAGCAAAAGGCTCCGACCATACATATCCCTATAGTTCAGTTGATCACTCTTTAGATCATTGAGAATAGTTAGTAGAGCCAGAAGGGCCTACCTAGAATCGTTGCAGTGACTAGAAAGAGACCATCATGGTACCGTAATACTTTTTAGGATGCAAAGGGGATACAGATATATAGAATTGATGATCCATATCACGAGCAGGAGTAGATGGATCCACTGGTGGTGAGGCGGGAGGCCCCACCAAGTACCAGCCCAGAAGGAACTAGATTTTAGAGGGATTCATCCCTCGGGATCCATTAGGGAGGAGAAGCCTCCCAGTACAGTCCATAGGATATCAAACTTCAGAGGAGGTCAACAGATGCAGAGGGAGTAGATGGCTCCAGAGATTATATAGACTTAGAGGGAGTCAATCTTTAGAGGGAGCATGCCGAATCAGAGTGAGGTTAATCTCAGAGAGAGTCAGTGGCTTAGAGACTTTCATTTAGAAAGTATTCCTCCTCATATCCAGATGGGAAAAAGAGATGTCTTCCAGGAATGACAGACAAATGCCATGAGTTGAGGAGGCTATATCAAAGATTTAGAGGCTTCGAGGAGATATGAGACCTCTTGGGAGGATTCCCTTGTTTTAGTGACAAAGGAGAAAGCCAAACAAAAGGACTGGGATATGGATTTTTCCTTGGTTCCGAGACCATAAGGGAAGTCAATGGTGACTTCCAAGTTGATCTACAAGATCAAGCATGTTGCATATGGCAACATAGAGATGTACAAAGCTTGATTTGTGGCTAGAGGATTCTCCCAACAAGAAGGAAAATATTATTACGAGACACTTGCTCTAGTATCCAGAAGAAGTGTACATAGAGGAACCACAAGATACATGAGAAGGAGTCTCATGTCTGCATATTGAAGAAGGATTTGTATGGGTTTACGTAGGCACCCAGGGAAAGATATGCCAGAAAGTTATTTGATGAGCTTGGGGATGGTTTCCCATTGATCCTATATGTGGATGACATGTTTTTTACAGGGGATGGGAAGCTCACATATGGGTGCAAGAAGGAGCTCACTTCAGAGTTTGAGATGAAGGATCTAGGTTTGATACATTATTTCTTGGGATTGGAGGTGTAGCAGAGGCTAGATGATATTTTATTTAGCTAAGGAAAATATATTGTTGAGATCTTGCAGAGATTTGAGATGATGGAATAAAAGTCCATGGCCACACCTATGATGAAAAATATGAATCTCTTGAGTGATTCATATACAGATTTGGTGGATCCCATGATGTACAGAAAGTTGATTGGATCCTTGATGTACCTGGTTAACACCAAGCCAAATATATGTTTTGCAATGAACACTTTGAGTCAATACATTGTGGAGCCTAGAAATGTACATTTAATAGAAGCAAAATATGTGTTGAGGTACCTACATGGTACAGTTGGATATGGATTGAGATATGTCTTGGATGGAGATGTGAAGCTGTAGGGTTATATAGACTCTAACTGGGTAGGAGTGCAATGTATCGGAAAAATACATCTGAATGTTTCTTCAATTTGGATCATGCATGATCTCATAGCTTAGCAGGAAACAAACATTAGTGGCACTCAGTACAACAGAGGCAAAGTATATTGCAACCAGTGTTGCAAGTCGTGAAGCAGTGTGGCTTCAGAAGTTTCTTGCAGCGTTATTTGATCTAGAGTTGGAGCCAACTTTGATGCATTGTGATAATCAAAGTTGCATGAAGCTTTCAAAGAATCATGTCTTTCATGAAAATTCAAAGCATATAGATATCAAATACCATTACATCCAAGACATGGTGTAGAGAGGAGTTGTGTAACTCAGGTATATATCCATAGATGAGAAGATAGTAGACATTCTCACCAAGCCTCTGTCTAGAGTGAAGTATGAGTACTTCACAGAAAATATTGGTGTGAGGCAAATTGTCCACCCTTGTTGAGAGGGAGGTGTGTTGCTTTCTCCTCCAGTCGACTAACCCCTTTGGCCAAGGGTTTCCTAGATCAGTCATGGGAGGTGACTGAGGGAGTAATGCACAACCGGGTATTAGCTTTGCCTATGTCATGTGAGGTGGCTAGGTGTGAATGATACTACCAGGAGATTATAAACATCACAACATAGTCGTAAGACTATGGTGGTGACTGTTTGTCACTGGACAATAGTTATGTGCTACTACGATGGTTGTGTACCACTATAAGTGACCGTGTGTCACTGGATATTAACTGTGTGCTACTACAGTGGTTGTGTACCACTGACGGTGACTATGTATCACTAGACAGTAGTTGTGTACTACTATAGCAGTGGTTGTGTACCACTGGTAGTGATTGTGTATCATTGGAAAATAGTTCTGTACTACTATATCGGTAGTTGTGTACCACTAGACAATAGTTTTGTACTACTATGACTTGGTAGCAGTTGTGTACTATTGGATAGCATTGTAGTAGTTGTGTGCTACTAGTTGATTTCTATGTAATTGTGGAGACTACTAGCCTGCTTGGAAGTAGTTGTGTGTTATTGATTGATTGCAGCATAGTCATAGAGACTATGGCGGATGATTCGAGCTACCGATGGCATGGTAGTAGTTGTTTTCTACTAGTTGATTACAGAGTAGTCAATGGACTACTGGATGAAGACATTGTGGAAAGATACCTCCCTAGCTAAGAGGGAGTGTTGATGTTTTGGTAGCTACGAGAGGTATTCTCTCCTGGACAACTTTTCTTAGAGAAGAAGAAGATTTCAAGAAGTCAAAGGAATACCATTGAACAATTGAAGAACACCTCGGAAAACAATAAAGCGAAATAGAAGACCACAGAAGAGAAGTCAACCCACAGGAAATAATAATAAAGTGGAAATATAATTTCCAGGAAGAGAAGTCGGCCCACAGAAATAATAAAGTAAATTTGAAGACTTAGAATAAGAAGTCGACCTCAGACAGGTGCCCAGATTAGTATAAATATAAGTCTGGGTCAGTTCGTTTGTATAGTTAGAAAGTTCTCCTTCTAGAGTACGCACTAGGCAGTTGTCTTTGTAGTTGCAACAGTTTCGTTATTTTTGGTTTCTAATTCTCTTAGAGAGTACGCCCCACTTGGAGAAGGGTATTCTTGGTGGCTCTTGTTTTTTTCTCTTGTGCACTACCTCTGGAGGAGTTGCGCTAAGGTTTTGTGGTGTTGCCTAGTTGCAATTGCAGTTGTTGTTACCAGTTGCTAGGTGTGCCAGTTCTGTGGTGCACTATCTTGCTCTAGTGATGCGCCTATCTTGTGCAAGTTCTGTGGTGGTGCTTAGTTGTCTACCTTCACTAGGGTTTGACAAGAAGAAGAGAAGTATTTTTTATCAGGGTTTCTTGATTGTTGGTTTTCTCTTATGAATAGAGCTTGTTCATGGTTGTATTGGAATATTGGAAAGATTCTCTCTAAGAAAAGTTGGTTGGGTTTTTCCCCTGAGTTTGGGGTTTTCCCAAGATAAATCTTTGTGTTTTCTTGAACTTATTTATCTGTTGCTTATATATTTTAGTATATGATTATTGAATGTTAAAATAAAATAAAAATGATATGGTAAATCTAATGTTAACAAAACTAATCAAAATCTAACAATGATATCTCGAGATCTTATTTGAAGTCCAACTTTAGTACAAGGATTGAGTTTTGTTTACATCTCCTATGTAAGGATTTGTAGTTACATAGAAACATGGGGGTTGGTTGTATCATCGATGCCCCATGTACCTCTAAATATGTAATCAAATTTGAAAACATGGGAGTTCATTGGGAAAATATATCATTGTGTAAGATTAATCCCTATCTTTGTACTTACTTGCTGATAATGAAAAGACTTTGTTGTTGCTATACCTTGTGAGTTAATCGTTGTGGTTTTACCGCAACACATGCTCAGCCAGGAGGCCCCCCTCACCTAAGTATGCACCTGATGCGCACACACAACAACCTCCCAATTTTCTTCTCTTACCATCTCTCTAAGAGAAGAAATTGGGTCCCCCCTTCAAATTTTTCTACTGAAGCCTCGCACCCTCTCTCTCATGCAAATGGCTCAGCCCAAGTTTTTCCTCTCACTCTGCTCACTTTACCATTTGCAGTTTTTTCTTCAGATCACTTCAACTCGTCAATCCACATTTCTGCGAGTCCCCTCTTTCTTTGCTGATACATAGTGTACCAGAGAACACCCTCTTTCTTCCGTCGATATATCCAATATCAATGAGTTATTGATTTCCTTGCAAATACACTACTCACCTTTTCACCAACTTGTATAATACACCGACACGCTTTTGCTAAACTTCGTCGACACACACATCTTCATAACCGAAAAATTTTGCGTGATCAACACCAGTACACCGTAAGTGTTTACATGAGTATCTTCACCATGCACGTGCCTTTCACCGACTGAATTCCTTCCACCTTCATTGATACATCGCATATCGACATCATTCCTCCATTTCTCCTCGAAGCACTATGTATCAACGAGTTTCATCTTTCTCTTGCCGATGCACTACTTGCTAACAAATTTCCCTCTTTTTTCACCGATGCACGAGTAGAAAGATGTCTACTCCTCATCGATGTTGAGAATAATCGATGGTGATCTTCTTTCTCTCACCAACAATGACCCTATCAACAAGATACACCTTCATCTTGAAACCCCTTCTATTCCCCTACAACTCGATTGCTTTTCGTTATTTCTATCATTCAATCTCCTATAATCTACAATGATTAATATTTCCATGCCTAAATGGATAATTGATTATTGATCACCTATCTCGTCGATATATTTAATGTCGCAGTCATAATCAAGTTTGTTTTTGTTTCCAACAACTTTCATCGTGTGTACCATACAAACTTGTTTACTTTGTGCTTCTTAATTTTATGACTAAACCTTGATCATGAAAGCGCCATCTAGCATCAGATGGGTTAACCACAACATCTGTAGGTCTTGCGCTGGCTTTAAAATGCATCTCAGAAGAAAATTGGTCTTGCTAGCTCACAAACGATGTCAAGTGCTCTATGTTGATGTTTTGGTAGTTGCAGGAGGTATTAACCTCCATGGATAAATCTTTGACTAAAATAGAATATTTTGGAAGCAAGAGAAAACCAAACAGATGTGTGAAAACCTTGGAAAACAAGTCAGCTCAACAAAATAAGTAATATTGAAGTATTATATGCAGAAAAAGACAGGTCGACCCTGCTTGAAGAGACACATGTTCACCTGGTCATAATAGTATAAATAGAAGACACTTTAGCTCATTTGGAAAAACACACACTCACTCAGTTGGTGCGCATATCTTAGAAGTGCAGTAGTAGCATAAGTAGTGCACAAGTCTAGAAGAGGAGCAACAACAGTTGTAGTGGTGCAACACACTCTTGTTCAACTTTTTTGGTCTCTTATTTGTGCATTACCTTGGAAAAGGTGCACTCTCTTGGTTTATTTGTTGGTTCTAGTGTGGCTTTCCAGAATCATTTTATCTAGCAAAGGTTAAGGTACTCGGGGGTGGCTTTGTGCCTATGATTGGGTGACAATGGTGTAGCATTGTCCATGGTAAATGAGCACAATTTTCTCAGTTGGTCATTTTAGTGGATTTATGTTTCTATGCCATTGACATGTTACTTTCAATACAATGGATGAACCAAGAGCCTATACAACACAAATGACCAGGAACTAATGGAACTTAATTTAGACAAAAAGGCCTTCGAGCACATTTTTTTTGGCATTCGTCAAAGTTTATTTTTAGTGGATTTATGTTTCTATGCCATTGACATGTTACTTTCAATACAATGGATGAACCAAGAGCCTATACAACACAAATGACCAGGAACTAACGGAACTTAATTTAGACAAAAAGGCCTTCGAGCACATTTTTTTTTGGCATTCGTCAAAGTTTATTTTTCATCACCGGAACACGATGACTATATGAATTTTACAATTACGATTCCAACACAATTGACAATTACGATTCCAACACAATTGACAGAATCAAAATCTGAATCCTGGAAGTGCCAAAACGATTACTAGGGAGTTCTCTCCCAAACTAGTCTCATCAGTCGTTTCACCGGGAATGTTTAAATGGCATGGTCAGTTGGCTCCTCTCCACGCTCTTCGTAGCGCAAGCGACACTCCAATCGGACATGGTTTGAGCAAAGTTGTGTGTCTTTGAATTCTCCTCCAACGGCATTAGCACAGGTCTACGTTCTTGGGTTCTACCCGGCGAGGCTAAACCCGCCTATTCATGCTCTCAAGGTTGTATAAATTCTCTTGAAAAGCAGCAAGGGCTCTGACCTCGACAGAGGAGGTTAAGAGAAAGTCTATGGGTGAGCACCGGCAAGGTTAAGATAAAGTCTACCTAAGAGCACCGACAAAGTTGAGAGAATGAGCTCCGGTCAAACCGGAGTAGTTAATAGGAAGAGCTCTGGTCTCACTGGAGTAGTTGAGAAGATCATCCTTCATCATCCAATGACGGCCCCAAGGAACTCGCTAACCTGGCAGTGACGGTGGCATTAGACGAAGCAAAGAAGGCCTTGGACTGGATTCAGTAAACGTTTGAAAGCACTCATAATATTTCTCTTCCGGACTACGCCGAGCTGATGAATGCAACGATAGAGCAGCTAAATTGCTCTAGCGCAGTTGTACAAAGTTTCGATCTGGCGTGGCCGCCGGACGAGACAGGCGACATGCAGACTTGGCTCAACACCTCCAAAACAAATCTGGATACCTGCTTGCTTGGATGGAGTAGAAACACATGGCGACCTTCATGAACTTGCCAACACATTATGGGATGAGAGAAATTGTCATGGATCTTTCAAAGGAGGAAACAATAGGTTGTAGTGCTTTACTGTGGCACATTCTGAAGGGCCCATCATCAAAATTTCAGCAAAACAAGCCCTTCGTCTTTTGTTGGATAGATCTACTTGCTCTATTGCTACTAAGAAGTCTCATGGAGATGATGCAACTGTTGAGGATGGCTTTAGGATTGTTCGCTTGAAGAAATATCTTTCTTGCTACCTAAAATTAATGTGGAAGGCGTAGAGGATGCAACGACCGAGCCTATCGTACACCACTCAATGGCAAGTGAAATCCCCCCATTAGATACATGTATGAAAATGAGGATGATATGCCTTCTAAACATGTAATAACAATTATTGGAGAAAGCCAAAGGAAAGAAGACTTTGTGTAACTCAGTCGTGTCTTGCCATTACTCAATATTAGACGAGAATTTCATAATGGAATCAAAGTTAATGATTACAAGCCATTGTTTGTACTTGCAGATCCGATCCTTTCACGCTTGTTGGTTCTCCCCATAGGAGCTCCCAAGATGTCCTCAACTTGACCGTGGGAGTAGTTCCCAAGATGTCCTCTGGTTCGTATCAGAGGAGTTCCCACAAACTTATCCGATACACAATGGAGGGTTTCCCACGAACCTCTCCAGTGCACAATGGAGGAGTTCTCGCAAACTACTCCAAAATAGGGACAAGACCTTACCAAACTGTTGTTCATAGTTTGGCCATATATTTTGAGTCAGATGCATGTTTTGTGCGTTCCTTATACCGTTGGAAAGGTCTTTCCGAGATATACAACTTCTCAATTATATGTTTTGAGATATTCCTTACCAATTGTCTGCATTTTTCAGGATTAATATTTGACACCTCATCAACAGCCCCCGAGAGCAAAACACCTCAACTGTGTGCAAAGCAACCAAGGACCGAACTCAGGGAAACATACACTAACTCTTAATTAATTAATGTTTCAATTATGTGGGTCCAAATGATCGGTTTTAATAGTTCATTTCAAGGTTACTCTAAGGTCACTGATCCGCTGCATATTGAATAGTACCAGGTGCCAATGCCGAGGGGAGGTTGTACTTAGCATCTTCGCAATGCGATCCACAACCAAAGACGTTTGAATAAAAATAGTAACAAAAATCTTCACAACAATGGGGAGCAACAAAGGGAATCAAACTCAAATGACTAAAGAGAGTGTATGAACCCTATGATCATTGAATCTCCCAATGTCCAAGCCATTCATTACAATGGTGAGGCGCACCATAGCCGAAATCTATGATGGCCCACAAGTACTAAGAGACAAATCTGAAATGTAAATGATATCTTTGTCCTCTCATTATTACAAAGAGAATAAGGACAAATGTTTGTAAATGAAAGGTCATGGGGGAAGGCAGAAGGCCAAGAATCACATTAAACTTCAATAAATACGGGAATGGTATCCAAGTAATGAGATTTTTGGCTCTTCAAGCATTGTATACATTCACTGAACTATTTCGTGAAAGACTACTATGTTAACTAAAATTTTGTTATGTTCCAAATGCTTAAGATATTAGTATAAACTAGAAGTACACATGTACACCAATGTGAGTGTGGAGCACAAATACAAGATAGATAAGAGATATGAGTTACACAATAACTTCTTAAATAACAGAATAACCTCCTCCAAATACTCAAATACATTCATACATCAAAATTCACATGTTTTCAATAATGAATACGCGATCTTTATATATACATATTCACAAACTATACATGAGGCCCCTTTACTATTAGGTTGACCCTATTACATATACATTTACACATTACATGTACATTTAGCCTCATATATGGCCCCCTTGGGGTCATATCATATACATTTAACCCCATACATGCCCCCTTGGGTCATAACATAGTACCCTCCAAAAATATTTGTACTCAAGGCTTTGCAATTAAAGGCTTCACATGTGATAAAACCAAGTAATATGATTTTCTTATGTTCCTTCTTTCTTCATTCCATTGATGATGATCCATCCATTCAAAATCAATTCTTTTCAGTCTTGATCCTTGGTGGCTAGTTGTTGCAAACTTTTTTTCCCTTTGATTCCATGTATTGTTGTTGTAACTTCTCCAATTTGTAGTGGTTGTTGGTCTTTGATAATATCTTGTTGAAGAGTGTTTTTGTGACGCCTTGTTCCATGAATATTGACAAGTATTTTATCTTCTTCGTTGATAATTCTGATATCGACCTTCTTCTCTTCCTTGAAATCTTTCCAGGTAATAAGGGTGTCGATAAGGTTTCACATTTGATTTTTTCCCTTCACTCTGCACATGTGTTTCGTCTATCTTATTTTTAGAGACAATGACATCCTCTATCATTTTTTCTTGGTCTTTGATTACTCTAGCCTTGGAGATAATACCATCATATTTGGCATGCAAATCCTCTAGATGAAGTTCAACTTCTTCAAGTATCTTTTGGTGACCTTCTTGAATCTTGTCTTCTTTCTCCTTTTGAAGTTGCAATGTCACCCTATTTATCAAATTATGGCATCCTTCAATTCTAGATTGCATTTCTAATTTTACCTTATCATTGTTTAGGGATTCCTCAACCTTCTTGCAAATTTTCTTTTGAAGTCTTTTGGTAGATTATTCATCCAAGATCCTTGTTTCTTCCCGATTTTGATAATTGTTCTTTTCTTCTTTCAATCTCTTAACCTCATCCAATAGTTTTTTATGATGGTTTCATAATCTACATATCTCTTCATCTTTCTTTTTCAATTCTTCCCTTGAATCATCATTTTCCCACTTCCCTTTTCTAGTATTTCCTTGTTTTGATTTTTGAACTTATTTAATGAGTGTTTCATTAAGGTATTGTATCTTAGATACCTCATCACTCTTGTTCTTAATCTCTTCTTTTGCTACTTTTAACTCTTGAATTTTATACATTGCCTCCATTTTTGTATCCCTATTCCATTTATTTGAGAAGAGTTCTTCAAATTATTCCCATGTGATGTTCCATCTAGTATCAATATTAATACTCATCCACTACTCTTGAGCTTCACCCAAAAAATAACTTCTTGTTGTTAAAGGATTTGTATCGTATTTCCAACCTCAACCATTCCATAGGACTAATTTCGTATGTATCTTTATCTCCATAAAAATGGGGTATTTCCATTAATTCTTAATTCAGGTCTAACCCAAACATTCAACTTACAACTTCAATATATTAAGAATAATGATCTCAAATAGTTATAATCATTTTTCCAATATAATATCGTATGTTTTCTCTTTCCAGTGGCTTTTAAATCAGCTCAATCAGACACCCCAATCAAAAGTTATGATAGTTTTAAGTGAACATACCTTTGAAACTCTGATTTGGAGTCTGTCCTTTTGGTTGACCTTCCTTCTGATGTAACTTTGAAATTTAGACCCTTCCAAGTCTAAAATTTTGTCATGAAGTACTCTAATATTTCTTCTCTCATCAAAATTTTATGTGCCAAGTGAAAGTTATGGTAACTTGCACAAAATGCCACACCTCCAAAACCGGGCGGTGTCGTGCGACCTTAGCGCAGTAGAGGGATATAAGTGGCAAAACCCTTGAAAGGGAAACATCCATGGAGAAATGGACAATGTTCAACTATTTATGTATCAAATTTATTATTGTATAATGAGGACTCGGTACTTTCTTCATAGAGAAAACACTTGCATGCAAACTACTCTTTAATTTCTTTTTCACTAAGCCAATAACTAGAATATTTTCCAAGTTAAGCTTACTTAAACTTGGGATCTATCTATGCAATGGATAAATACAAGTTACTCATTATTCGTAATTAATTTATTTTCATCTGCACAATTAATTAAATAATGTGCACATAATTGTACCCTACAAGAAAGACCACTTGCAATATTTCAAGTCTTTACAACATCGTACAGAGATATGATAATTGTAATCCTAGAGAAATGTACATTTGGACAACACGAACTTGTGTATATTGTTAATTGATTACTAGAGAAATGCACATTTGGACAACACGAACTTGTGTATATTGTTAATTGATTATCAACAAGTAACCACTAATAACATCATAACCTATGATGTTTCATGAGAATGGTGAACTATCTTAGAATTTATTGCACACTTCTCTCATGCCACACTCTTTTTAATACATTAAACCATGACCAAGTCTATTTCAGTTGAGAATTTTCATATTGGGAATCATTCAAAGGGATCAAAATCACCAAGTTGCCATTTCTCTTGCCCATGCCTTCTAGATAGAAGTAGATTCCTCTAGGCATGCAATGAACACAATTTTGATGCAACATTCAAAATCCATCACATAGAACTCTAAGACTTTATTAGGAATTGTTCATGACTGGGAGATCTAAATGAATCATTTTCATCATTCATTCACAAAAATTGTAAACCTCTTTAGTTTCTCCATAAACAATAAGATCGAGAATTCACACCACATGAAATAAGTTACAAATTTGCAGCAATTCAATAATGTGATTAATCATTGAAAAATAAACACAAAGAAAGTACATATTTACTATCATGACAACAAAAAATTGGATTGAAATGTTTGTGCAATTTCAACAATTTTGGTTTTATACTTTCATAGAGGCTTCCATGCAATGACCAGACTGTGTGAATATTTTTGTAGTCGAACAAACCTCAATGATGACAATGCTATATGAGGAGTTCAATGACAACCATGAATTTTACATGTTCATATCTATAGATTACATGTGCACAAGATTCTCTAGGAGGTAGAGACAAATTTAGGATTATGGCATGTGATTCTTGGGTTTCTATGTGAAAATATGCTTAATTGTCCATCCATGCTAGAGGTATGGCTAAGATGAATAATGGAAAATCTAAGAAGCCATATCCTTGGTAAGAGGTATTCCTAAGATCACTAATATTGAGTGGATTTTAGAATGTTACATGCAAATTAATATTGATAGGCTCTCACCAAAGAAAACCATCAAGCCCTAAATACTTATCATCTACTTTGTGTTTTTTCAACTCATCTAGAGTTATTGTCAAATATCACTAAGATGATTGAGTTTCAATGAATATAATTGGGGTTATGTCTCTACAAGTCTACATAACCTCTCTATATAAAAAAATCTTCCAAATGGCTTGAAATAATTAGTAGTGAATGCTTGGGAATTTCTAACATTATCAATAACACTTCTAAGTTTTGTTTGAATAGCTTGAATTATTTCAATTGCATGCATAACAATGCAAGATATGAAAAGTTTCTTAGTTGGTCCCTTCCCCACCTTGATCTAATTAATTAAGGCTCAAAATTATGCTTCTTTGGCTCTCTTTCCCCTTCAATATTAGTTGCTTAGTTTAACTTGGTTGCACTGCTTCCTAGCTTTTCATTAAAAGGGTACCTTTTGAGCTACTACTTGGTAACCTCAAATCCTTTGTAACAAACATTTTTATCTCTCTTAAAAATGGTGACTTCTTATTCACCATAAAGTCTCAAGAACAATCCATTTAAGACATAAATTCATTCGACCACTCATTTATCCAAATCCACACCTTGGGTGGAGGGTTAAATTCCAAATTTTCATACAAATTCACAACAACATGGGGGCTTGCAAATTTAAGACGAATTAGGCACGAATGTTTCCTTAGTTGACAAAAATTGATCTTCACTCACTAGACAACATAAAAAGCAATTTGATGATGCTTAGAAGGTGTAGCCCCCCTACTATCTTCACAAGTCTAGAAGTCGAATAATTGAAACAAATATATATTTTTGTCGAGTGTGACATCGAATCTAATCATTTTGGGAAGTGATCATGTTTTTGTTTGAGATTAGACCAAGTGAATAATTGTTTGTGTCACTAGTTTCTTCAATGAGTTGGGGTTGTATAGTCTTGTCTAAGATTTTAGATGGAAATAGGTTTCTTTTCTCTCAATATACCAATACATTGGAAAAAGCCTCTATCTTTCAAATGCTCAATGGCATTAATATATCAACAAACTAGCCAATGGGATTTAAGAAGGCTATTTTCAATTCAAAACCACAACTCTAAACTTTAAACATTGATATTAGAAGCAATTGAAAAAAGCCTCTATCTTTTAGATGCTCAATGGCATTAATATATCAACAAACCAGCCAATGGGATTTAAGAAGGTTATTTTCGATTTAAAACCACAAATTTAAACTTTAAACTTCATTATTAGCAGCATAAATGTTGAATGGCATGCATACCGCCATCTACAATATGATCTTCATGAACACTAGGGTGGCCATCCTTTCTTACAATTTGGTATCTTCTAATGCTTTGAGGGAAGTTTCAATGAATTTTATCTTGCATATAGTGCATAATATTTTAATTATTTTTTGAATAGTCTATCTTTCAATATTTCATGATTTTTTTATTTTTATTTTTTTTGGCTATATGCTACAATAATACTTGTTCTAGAGTGATTTGTAGCTCTATAATATATGACCTTGTAATATGCCTTGGGGATTAACCTTCAAACCTTCCTTAGCACAATAGTGGTTGTTGCTACTCACAATGATTTAGTGCAAGTCAAAGAGGTCCATAGTAAGGGATTTGATCTCACCCTTTCTAGGAAAAAAAGCCCAAGGTAGGCATGTAAACTCAAGCATGCACTACAAATATAAATATATTATAGAACTACAAATAATACAAGAACAAAATAGTTTTGTAGTATATCATGAAATATTTAAAAAATAGATGAAATATTGAATTAAAATTTCAAAGTCTAAAATAATAATTCAAGAATAATCTTTTTCTCACTCCTATACATAGATTATTTGTTACAGATGTGAGTAACAAACATCTTATTTGTTGTGGAGCCTGATTATCTTCATAATTCATATGCAGGTCAAAGAAACTGCAAGATACACAAAATTTTGATTTTTTGCAATTCAAATATTGTAATTTCATAGTCAATCTGGATAGTTCATTATACGGTCGCAGATCTGACGGTAGAAGTTATGTTAGGGTTTTTTTCCCTAGAAGGCAACCCTCTTTTATGAGGGAATTGTATTGTCATTGTGTGTTATGGAAAATATTGTATTCTGAGAGAGGAGATTGAGAGAAAGAAGAGGAAGTTACAACGAACGTGCTATAGGTTGTATCCGTTCATTTGTTGGATAATAAAAAGAAATGCCTGACAATTTCTATTGTGGATATAGCCCACACTGGATGAACCATGTATATCCGTGTCTCTATTGTATTGTGTATCTTCTGTGTTTAATTTTCGCATTTGTTTTATTTTGTTGCTCCACGATCTTGTTTTTCTAACACATCCTTCCCCCATTCTCGCACTCTTTGATTTATTTGGTGGTCCAATCACACCCACTTTTATAGAAACAAATCTTGATAGGTCACAATTTTATGAAAACTTGCCACGTTAGTTACTACATCTACCAATGGTATTTTTGGAAGGATATGAAAAGCAAAGCATGCCAATATGTAACAAATTGTCAAACATATCAAAGATGAAAAGGAAAAAACCATATGAACCCAAGAGTCCCACAATTATTACATTTAAAAACAAAAGTGGAAATAGATATCAATGGACTCACCAGTGTGCACTGATTGTGAACCACCAATTGAACTAATATGAACTTATTGTGAACAAGTTGGTTTGGTACTGAACTGGCCTCCTGGATTAATTCGGTGACTCATTCGGGGGCTGAGGGGTTTGGACCGATCTCGACCAACCAACCTTGATAACATTGGAAAGACACATGCCTTGTAATTTCATGGTCCATGGGTTTCCTCATCAAGGGTGCTACAAAGGAGTTTCATATTTCATGTTTGCCAAAGAAATTCAACATACATTTCCTAGTCTAGGAAGATGTTATAACTAGTGTTATTAAAACTGGGTTGGTCCAGCAAAATCGACCGGTTGAACCTGTTTGGAGGGAAAAATGGTCTCATTGGTGCGATAGAACTGTTTCTGGCTAGTTCAGTACTGAATTGGCCGGCTTTGAATAGCAACCAACCATTTTCACTAAACTAGTCGGTTTTGTACAGAACCGACCGATTCCATACAACACATCTAGGATCACAAATTTCAATTTTTTTTAGAAAAAAATACAATTGTTTAATGGAAGGGGGACCTATTACCTAACCCTAGGGTAATGGTAATGTTAAATTCTTAAAGGAGAATGTCACATCCTTTTACTTAAATTTTTAACATTACCATTAATTGTTTCAAGATATTTGAGAGTGGTTCCAACCTCATTGAACTTCATATGGAGAAAGTAGAATTTTAGGTCCCATTCAAAATTCAACAATCTTAACAATTTTCGGGATTTCAAGATTGGCAGGATTGCAACATTTCCACTGGATTCTATCATGTATGAGGGTATGGAACTGGCATTTAATCAAGAAAACCAAGTCGTCTATGTACCTCAATGTTGGTGACAATGATTGTTGAACTCTTCAGTCATGACCCTAGTAAAAATGTAACCTTCAGTGAAGTAAAATCACTGATTAGGAATGTTAAGATTTTTCTATCTTATTCTAATGCTTAGAGGGTGGGATTGATGATGAGGATCCTAAAATAAGTAATGATCTTGATGATATGTAGTTATTTGTTGTAGCATGATTTTTTTTGGACTCTAGAGCCCATTTAAAGCCTCATTGTTGATGTATTTTGGTTTAGAGATGGATTGCACTTGTTGCTATTTTGGTTATATACACTCATACTTGCTATATAAATGAGAAAGTTTGCACATTTGTGTATAAATGGTTTGGATTCATATGGATGCACATGAATATATATGTTTTTTTTTCAAAATTTGAATATTTTATGTAGTTTTTGGTCGACCGTTTTTTTCCGGTCCAGTCCAGTTTCACATTTTTGGGCTCGACCGGTTCGGTCTGATTGTTGAAATATTGTAACTGCAACTGATACTTCAACTGCAAATTAGGGTTTTATGAGGAAACCCTAATTTTTTCAAACTTCAATTTTTGGAATTATGATTTAGGGACTAGATGCACCCTCCTAGGGCGAATTCCTAGATGTGGTTACTTCCCCCAATGTCCTCCTTAAACAGGGAAAACGTCACACTTAAGGTTTATGCAGAAACCCTAATTCTATAGTAGTTGCAATACTGAAAACTGGATTGTGAGTTGGTCTCTTTCAGGCCTGCTCTGATACCATGTTGATGTTTTACTTATACATCTAGCCGTTATGGTTCTTCTTTATTATTATAATCATTTAGCACTATGCTAAATTATTATAATAATAAAGAAGAATCGTAATTGCTAGATGTATAAGTAAAACATCAACATGGTATCAGAGCAGGCCTAAAAGAGACCAACTCACAATCCAGTTTTCAGTATTGCAGCTGCTATAGTAGTGCTAAATGATTATAATAATAAAGAAGAACCGTAACGGCTAGATGTATAAGTAAAACATCAACATGGTATCAGAGCAGGCCTGAAAGAGACCAACTCACAATCCATTTTTCAGTATTGCAGCTGTTGTAGAATTAGGGTCTCTGCATAGACCCTAAGTGTGACGCTTTCCCTGTTTAAGGAGGACATTGGGGGAAGTAACCACATCTAGGAGTTCACACTAGGAGGGCGCATCTAGTCCTTGGATCATAATTCTGAAATTTGAAGTTTGAAAAAATTAGGGCTTCCTCATAAAACCCTAAGTTGCAGTTGTAGTTGCAGTTGAAGTACCAGTTGCAGTTGCAGCTGCAGCTATAGTACCAGTTGCAGTGAAAGTTTTTGTGTAGTGTTGGAGTTGATTTTTATTGTCCTAGTGTGCCTTACCCTAGCAAATATCCAACTAACTTTAAGTTACAAGTTGAAGAACCTTTGAAGTTTTAAAGGTTCGTTATTGCTTGTCACTGCTACCAGATGGGGCCACTACCTACCATTACTGTAAGAGGTATGTACTTACATATGTTCAAACTATATCATTATTCTAAAGGGTATTTGCAAGAGAAAGGGTCTTTTGTCTAAACAACAATCATAGATCCAGAAAGATCTCATATCCAACACATTCAGAGGAACAATGCACCCTAGGTTTGATTAATTTGATATGCCTCTATTTGTTATGGCATTATTGTGATCTTATGAACAACTACGTTGTATTTTGATTTGTTGAAGTTATGACTATCATACTAACCATTGGTCAAAATCAAAGTCAAAACTATTAGATTGATTAAGGTTGAGATTATAGAGTTTATTCTCTAACTTAGATTTATGTCAAAAAAACATATTATCTTAGTACAGAGGATAGGTTGAAGAGAATACTTATAATCTTAAGTGAAGGAGACTCAGAAGAAAAACAACACTCATTCTTGAGGACACGACTCTAGGTTACAAGTTTGATTGATTAAGTTGATAAGATTCAAATTTGAACATGTCAAGTTTGATAACTGCCTCATTACAAGTAAACAATATAGTTGTGATAGTAATCTTTGAAATTTTTTATACTTGGTAGCATGTGAACATTATTGAGATAAATGCTTATTGTAATCATTTACCAGATATAACTAACATCTCCTCTAGGAGAAACTTCTTGTTTTGTTTCTAGATTACCATGGAGGAATGATTGATCACAACACTAGAAGAGTGTTTCTCTCATTTTGTATTATTGTATTTTCTTACTTTTGACCCTTGTTTCAGGCAGGTCACAAGTGATAGCTCTGAAGGAGCTACTGTGACGATTGTTCTCCCTATTATTTCTATTATTACTATAAAGAGTATTGTTCTTGTCTATTGTTCTCCCTTCTTGTTTGCTCTGGGCAAGTCACAAGTGATAACCCTGAGGGAGCTATAGTGACGGTTGCAGGAGGAAACATATTAGATGAGACATGAAGCAGACTATCCAAGTTGTATATATGATCGTATACATTCATGTATCGAAGAAGAAAAAAAAGCTACTTTTGCTAGATACATAACATCTTGTATGGAGACATATCATGAGGAGAAGAAGGCTCCAAAGATGACCGAACAAATCCCTTTGGTGCAGTTAATCACTCTTCAGATCACCAGGAAGAGTTAGTAGAGCCAGAAGGGCCTACCAAGAATCAATGCAGTAACCAGAAAGAGACCAACATGGGCTCATGACACTTTAAGGATTCAAAGACATATAGCATTGACGAGACATATCAGAGGGGGCAGATGGCTCCAAATATTAGATAGCTTCAAAGGGAGCATGGAAACTCAAAGTAAGCCTGATCTAAGAAAGGATCAGATGGGGAAAAGAGATGTCTTCCAGGACTGAAAGACAAATGCCATGAGTTGAGAAGACTAGATCGTAGCTTCAGAGACCTCTAGGAGACATGAAATCTCCTGAGAAAATTCCCTTGTTTCAATGATAGAGGAGGAAGCTAGTCAAAAGGACTGGGATATGGATTTTTCCTTAAGACCAGAAGGGAAGTCAGTGGTGACTTCCAAGATTGATCTAACAGATCAAGCATGTTGTAGATAACATTATAGAGATGTACAAAGCCTAATTTGTGTCCTGAGGATTGTCCCAGGAAGAGGGATAAGACTATGACGAGACACTTGCTCCAGTAATCGAAGAAATAGTTCCAGTGTTCATGAAGACAGTCAGAACAACCATGATTATGATACAGTATGAGATTCAGAGGGAGCAGTCCCTGTATTTGAGATTGAGCTACCTCCATGAAAGAAGAAAAAATACCTTCAGTATCAACCACTCTCATTTTTAGATGAAGTTGTTGCTATGATAGAATAGAGGAGCTACTCTCAGAGTTTAACAACTACAGTTAGAATAGAGAAATCATTCTCAACCTCAGAAATAGTAGTTGTAGGTGTAGAGCCCCGGGTCCAGAAGGAACAATTGTAGAAAAAATAGAGGACATACTCTCAGGAAGTGAGACAAATAGTGATTTGCAGAAAGCACATAGAACCAACACATGATTATGTAGATTGAATTGCAACTAAGCAAGTGTACCAGGTTGGTACAATGCGATGTGAAAATTTGGTTTCGAAGTACAGGACATGAAGATTCATGTCTGCAAATTGAAGCAAGCTCCAAGAGCTTGGTATGGCAAGATTGATAGTTTTATGATGAGCTTGGGATTTACCAAGAGTAAAGTTGATCCCAACCTTTACTTCAAGATTGAGAATGATGGACCAATTATATTGCTTATATATGTGGATGACTTATTCTTGATAGATGAAGAAAAGATCATCACAAATTATAAGAATAAGCTTGTTGAATTTGAAATGAAGGACCTAGGCCCGATGCACTATTTCTTAGGTCTTGAAGTATGGCAGAGCCAAGAAGAGATTTTCCTTAATCAAGGAAAGTATGTTGTGGAAATTCTGAAGAGATTCGACATGATGGACTGTAGAGCCATGTCCACTCCTATGGAAACGAATATGAAGTTATTGGTTGATACTTCGTCAGAAATAGTTGATGTTACTCTATACAGACATATGATTGGGTCGTTGATGTATCTAACGAATACCATACCAGATATATGCTTTGTTGTGAACACCTTGAGTCAGTATTAGGTGGAGCCCATACGTGTTCACCTTGTAGCCACAAAGCATATGATGAGATACCTTAAGGGTACATTGAACTATGGCCTCTATTATACTAGAGATTGTGACTTCAGATTGTATGGCTATACTGATTCAGATTGGGCTGGAAGGGCTTCAAATAGAAAAAACACTTCAGGATGTTGTTTCAATTTGGGGTCAACCATGACTTTGTGGCAAAGCATGAAGCAATCTAGTATTTCTCTCAATACGGCAGAAGCGGAGTACATTGCAGCATGCTCTGCAAGTTGTGAAGCCATATGGCTTCGAAAGTTGTTGATAGGTCTATTTGACCTAGAGATGGATGCTACCGTGATCTTTTGTGATAACCAGAGTTGCATAAAGATGTCAGAGAACTTGATGTTCCACGATAAGACGAAGCACATTGAGATCTGGTACCACTACATTCGTGACTTGGTACAAAAGGGAGTTGTAAAGCTCCAGTATGTTGGCCCAGATGAGTAGGTAGCAGATGTGTTGACTAAGCCTATGTCTCATGTGAAGTTTGAGTACTTCCGAGACAAGTTTGGTGTAGTCTGAAAGGACTTCCCTCGAAAGGGGGAGTGATGCTGATGATACTATGGTATCCTGACCACCAGCAGGGCAACTCAGTTATGATTTATATCCTAGGGGATTGATCATCCCTGGACAGATCCCGTGAGGTCCTAATGGACGGTTTGTCTGAGTGCTTATGTATGTATATACTTGTTGTGGTCAGTTGTGTGGCAGCTCGTTAGGATTTATATCCTAGGGGATTTTATTATCCCTGGACAGATCCCATAAGGTCCAGATGGACAGTCTTTCAAAGTGACCACTGTTATTGTTGTTGTTGATGTTGATGTTGATGCTCTTGTCTCATTCTGTTACCATTGATGTTGTTGTTCCAGCTTCGTGTTGTTGATGTTGATGTTGATGTTCCAACTTCATGTTCTTAATGATGTTGATGTTCCAGCTCCATGATGTTACTCTAGCTCTGTGTTGCAGATGATGATGATGTTCAGTTTCTACTGATGTTGAGGATGAGAAAAAATTCTGATGACCTATAGATATGACATACAGTGTTTCAAATGTTGATGATGATGTCTCCTCCTCCGAATGTTATATTGAGTCCAGTTAGTTGTTATTGATGTTGTCCGTAGAATACCCTTCTTGTTAAGGGGGGTTGTTGAAATATTGTAACTTCAAATAATATTCTACCTAAGAAGGCATGTTGAATAATATTATTATATTATATTTATTAGGCCCTATTGTGCCTTTATAAAAGTTGGCCCTTTTGTGCCTTGACAATTAAAATGTAAATTAAGTGGGAAAAGTGACAGGTCGGCCCAAACCTAATTTTAGGCTGGCCAAACCACTCTTTATAAGGGAGGTCAGAGCCTCATTTGTTCACTATAAGCTCTGGAACAAGAGGAAAAAGTGCGCAAGTCTTGGAGGAGAAGCTACTGGAACCGAGGGTGATGTCAAGGAGGGTTTTTGGTCTATGTCTTGGTATCTCTTGGATAAGTAGTGCGCTACTCTTTCCTAGTGAAGGAGTAGAGGAGGATCTTTTTCCTTGTTTTTGGTCTATCTATAATGAGGAAGTTTTTGTTGGGTTTTCTTCTCCATGAAGGTTTCCCAGGATAATCTGTGTCTCTATTGTTTCTATGATTGCCTCTCTTTCAGTGATCTTATTTATGAAGCTAATGTGCTAAATGATTATAATAATAAAGAAGAACCGTATCTGTTAGCTGTATAAGTAAAACATTAACACTGATAACATTGCTTATAACACTCAATGAAAGAAACAACTTTTGAACTTAAAAGATGCTTAAAAACTGAAAAACATTATTAAATTCCAATTACATCATAGTGTTAGAATATGAAGGATTGTGCTCGTTTTACCATTGAAAATACCCTTGTCACCCAACCATAGGCAGAAGCCACCCTCCAAGCACCTTGACCTTGACAGAGAAGAATAATGGTAGCAATCAATAGCCAAGCAAGGCTAATGCACCAAGCAAGAATAGAAACCAAAGCTGATCAGATAGTCCCACCCAGAAAACTGGCGCAACACATTCCCCAGAAACTTGTGCACAAAACTGCCAACTGCAGTGCGCACAACTGGCTCTCTGCAATTCTGAGACTATGAATAATGAGAACTGGTTCCCTGTATTTATAGTGGTTCTGGCAGACTTACTGGGGCCGACTTCTCCTTCTGGGTACTAATTAATTCACATTAATTATATTTTTGCAACCAACATCTCGTCTAGGGTTTCTTTTACTTCTTTGCTTCCTTCCAGAATATTCTAATCTCATCATAGGTCACAATAGAGGTTCATACCTCCCGAAGCTACCATAATATTTACACTCCCTCCTAGCTAGGGAGGTATGGTCTTGAGCACAAACAAACCATTCAACTGGTAGTATCACGAGCACCGTCATCATTATCCAACCGGATAATCCCCTATGACAACTGGTACAATATCAATTGATAGAACACACC
This sequence comes from Picea engelmannii, assembly GCA_009831015.1. Taxonomy (NCBI): domain Eukaryota; kingdom Viridiplantae; phylum Streptophyta; class Pinopsida; order Pinales; family Pinaceae; genus Picea; species Picea engelmannii. Next base: position 62,886 of record ML839585.1, on the reverse strand, counting down.
TGTGTTTATCCATGGTAGTACACAACTACTCAAACCATGACACATAGTCACAAACAGTGGAACAAATCCACCACAGTAGTATATCTCTATTGTCTGGAGACAAGTAGTCTCCATAACAATCATCTGATGCCAACTTGCACAGAAAAATATTGTTAAAATAGAATGAATCATCTGGGCCAATATTTCACTCACGTCTGTGAGATATGAAAGAATATCTGCCCTCAGAGTAGAACAATGAGATATCTGGAATATTCTTCTCAAGCAAGGAAGAATAATTGTCCTGTCTTCTGAAATTGGACCATTCCCCACCCTGGGCCATTCTTCCTACACTAATCAAAGTGCACCCTAGAGAGAATGTATAAACCCTAAGGAATGTTTGTCCCTGATTGTTGAGCCTGGACCATTCCCCGCCCTGGGCCATTCCTCCTACACTAATCAAAGTGCACCCTAGAGAGAATGTATAAACCCTAAGGAATGACTATCTGGACCAGTTCCTCTGTTAACCACAAGAGGAAAAGAGTGTCCTGTATCAACCTCCAAAACAGATCATTCCTCATGTTAACCACAATGAGAAATCGTTGTCCGACGAGGCGGGCCAGTCTTCTTGAGTAACCCTCAAGAAGAGAGACTGCCCTAGACCACTCCCCATGTTAACCACAATGGGAAGTTGTTGTCTATGATACATCAACAATCTGGACCATTTCCCATATTACACACAATGGAAAATCGTTGTCCATCAGAAATCTCAATCCACTTTCCGAACAGGAAAGAATCTGTCCAATCTGGACTATTTTTCAATCACAAAGATAAATGTTTCAACAATATTTTTAGGTGCTCCCTCCTAATCTAGAGAGTCTTCCCTTTCAGTTAAGGGAGTTATTTCCACGATCCCCATCTTCTCTCGAAAATATGAAAACTTTATTCTGGATAGAGGTTTTGTCAGAATGTCTGTTGTCTGCTCGTCAGTGGGGATATACTCGAGCTTTACCTCTCATTCCTGGACTTTATCTTGAATAAAGTAGTATTTGATCTCAATGTGTTTCGACCTTTCATGAAACACGAGATGTTTTGATAATCTTATACAACTCTAATTATCACAATGTATTATGGTTGATTCTAGAATCTGATCAAATAAGTCGAAGATTAACTTCCTTAACCATATTGCTTCAGTGCATGCTTCACATGCTGCGATATACTTTGTTTCTGCTGTGTTGAGTGCGACAGACTTATGTTTCCTGCTGCCCCAAGATATCATAGCAGAGCCCAAGCTGAAACACATACTTGAAGTGCTCTTTCTATCTTCTGCACTTCCTGCCCAATCTAAGTCTGTGAATCCATGAAGTTGTATATTGTTGGATGCGGTATATCTCAAACCATAATTTATTGTTCCACGAATATATCTTAATACATGCTTTGCAGCTATCCAATGCTCATGTCTTGGTTCCACCTGGAACTGGCTTAGTGTATTCACGACAAAGCAAATGTCTGGTCGAGTATTTACCAAATACATCAATGACCCAATTAGTTATCGATATAGAGATGGATCTACTGGATCAGAATATGGAACTTTCACTTTTCTTATATCCGCATTCATAGGAGTGGTCATGGACTTACAATCCATCATTCCAAATTTCCGAAGGATCTTTATTGCGTACTTTCCTTGTCTAAGGAATACTTCACCACGCTTCTATGATACTTCTAGTCCCAAGTAGTAATGCATGAGACCTAGATCTTTCATATCAAATTCAGAAGCTAATTCCTTCTTGCACTGGATAATGAGAGACTTTTCACCTGTTATGAATAGATCGTCAACATATAATAGTAGAATCACAGGTGCATTGTCCATGACTTTGTAATAAAGGTTTGGATCTGCATGACTCTTGGAAAAACTAAGTCTCATTAGATAGTTTTCCATTCTGGCATACCAAGCCCTTGGAGCTTGCTTGAGTCCATATAGATCTTTCTTCAATCTGCAAACGTGAGTGTCTCTAGAATGTACCTCAAACCCTTGACGTTGTTCAATATATACTTCTTCTTCAATAGCTCCATTGAGGAAAGTTGTATTTACATCCATCTAATGTAAGTTCCATCCCATGGAAGTGGCAAGAGATATGATAGCTCTGATGGAAGTATATCTAGCCACCGGAGAAAACGTTTCGTCATAATCTTCTCCCTCCTTCTGGGAGAACCCTCTAGCTACGAATCTTGCCTTGTATTTATTCACGCTTTCGTCTGCTGCATGTTTGATCTTGTATACCCATTTTGAAGTTACCACCGATTTTTATTTAGGTCTAGGTAAAATTTCCCATACCTCATTTTTCATAATGGATTGATGTTCTTCCGTCATAGCTTCTTTCCATTGTCCTTTTTGTACTGCTTCTTCAAATGTGGTAGGTTCTTCATCTAGAAGCTTCGTCATGTATGCTGCATAAATTGAGAATATTTTAGGTCTTTTACTCCTTCTGAATGTTCCTTCTGGAACCTTGAGTCTTTCTGCGTCTTGTAAGGTATCTTCAAGCCAAGCTGGTCTTTCCTTGGTCTTAGGTACAATATCTGAATCAATGTTTTCACATGGCTCCATAGGATGATCAGGTAGTTCATTTTCATCATTTACGTTTTCTGTGCTTTCTTCGTTAAGTTCTTCAATCTCTTCTTCTTCTATATTTTCTTCTATGGATTTCTTGAAGGCCATCTTCTCATTGAATGTTACGTCTCTGCTGACTTCGATCTTGTGTTGTTCTGGAATATA
>ML839585.1:42970-59453 GCA_009831015.1 Picea engelmannii | reverse complement strand
TCTTTCCTGAAGGTTCTAGTTTATTCCTCTTGTCCTTGGGAATGTGAGAGTAAACAAGACATCCAAATATTCTTAGATTTTCCACATTAGGTTTCTTACCTGAGAAAGCTTCTTCTGGTGTCATGTCCTTCAATATACGATGAAGACTTCTATTCTTCACATATATTGTTGTCATTGATGCTTCTCCCCATAAGAACATGGATAGACCTTGATCATTTAGTAAGGCTTTTATGGTTTCTTCAATGGATCTGTTCTTTCTTTCTACTACACCATTTTGTTGAGGATTATGAGGAACAGTCAACTCCCTCCTAATCCCTGCCGATTTGCAAAATACAACAAGTTCCTTTGATGTGTATTCTCCACCATTATCGGTTCTTAATGTCTTAATCTTCTTATTCGTGAGGTTTTCTATTTCTGCTTTGAACTCTTGAAACTTGCTGAATACTTCGTCTTTTGTCTTTAGTAGATATAGCCAAGTCTTTCTTGAATAGTCATCTATGAAGATTACATAGTAAGAAGATCCTCCTAGAGATTTTACTGGCATCAGATCACAAACATCTGAGTGTATCAGATCTAGAATCTCCTTAGATCTGTTGTTGCTGCTTGGGAATGGTTTCTTGATATTCTTCCCAAGGGCACATCCCTTGCAGATTCCTTCATGTGTAGATTTCAATTTTCGTACTCCTTCAACCATATTTTTGAGAAAAGGTAATGCTTGATAGTTGATGTGAGCGTACCTTCTATGAAAAATCTCATTAGGGTTGACGTCATCATGTACAAGAGCTTCTTCATTCCGTTCTAGTAGTCTATACAGATTTCCTTCACGACTTCCAATAACCCTAGCATTCTCTATGCTGGAGTCTTTATGCCAAGATAACACCTTTCCATCCACGAAGGCTATTTTGTTTCCTTTGTCTTCTAGGCATGATATCGATACAAGATTCTTTTTTAAACCAGGTACATATAAAACATTGCTTAAGTGAACATAGTTACCTATTTTCATTTTGATGGAGGCTTGTCCAAATCCTTCCACGGGGTAAGTGGTTTTGTCTCTAAGCTCTACCTTGTATGAGGTCTTATTTTCATTTAGATTTGAGAGTCTGGTTTGATCTCCCGTCATGTGCCTAGAAGCTCCACTATCGATTATCCACATGTCATCTTCAATCGTTCTGGTAAGTGCTGAGTAGTGTAAAAGACTGATCGTTTCACTCATGTCTTCGGTTGACTGGTAACTGGTCATGCCTTGATCCAAAACTTCAACTTCGTCGTTTCTGTCTTTTGAGAGAGCCAAGAGGTGCGTTGAGTTAGTGCGCATCTGAATATCTTCTTCTTGAGCGAGATGCTCCATCACAAGGTGTCGGATCTGAGATTAGTGTTTCTGCAACTACTTCTGCTAGTAACCCTAGCGACAGTGTCTTGGAGGCTGCTCCTGCTAGTAACCCTAGCGCTAGTTCCTCAGCGAGCTCAATATCCTAGCGGCTATGCTTCCTTCCAACGTTTAGGCTGAATGAAGGAGGTGTGGGCCCATAACCTGTTAGAATATGAAGGATTGTGCTAGTTTTACCATTAACAATACCCTTGTCACCCAACCATAGGTTGAAGCCACCCTCTTAGCACCTTGACCTTGACAGAGAAGAATACTGGTAGAAATCAATAGTCAAGCAAGTCTAATGCACCAAGCAAGAATAGAAACCAAAGATGATCAGATAGTCCCACCTAGAAAACTGGCACAACACCTTCCCCAAAAACTTATGCACAAAACTGCCAACTACAGTGCGCACAATTGGCTCTCTGCAATTATGAGAATATGAATAATGAGAATTGGCACCCTGTATTTATAGTGGTTATGGAAGACTTACTGGGGCCGACTTCTCCTTCTGGGTGTTAGCGCCAATTCTTGCAAGGTGTTGTTTCTCTCCAATTTCAGACCCTTGGTGTAAATGCGTAGAAATGGGGTTTAAAAACCCATCAAATGAGTTTTATTCAAAGGCCGCAGTCATGAGCACCGAGCACAGCGCACAGAAGAAGTCCATTTCGGGCTTAAAATCAAGCGAGCGAGCATTTTGTTTTCAACGACGAGGAGCAAATCAACAGTCATCGGGTAAGCTTGAGTCACGGAATTGCACGAGGTTTAGCGCATGGGCTCATCTCTTATGGCCAAAGTCACGAAGTGATTAGATGTTTCGCGATTTCGACTACCGGGACTTCAAAAGACACGGGGTCTCTTTTCCACTACATCGGGAAACCCCAAAACCCGAAATGTGAAAAGCACCCAAAAGTCGTTTCGGCATTTCGGCTACCGAGAGTTCAAGAGACAAGGGAGCCACTTTTTCACTGCATCGGGAATCGCCGAAACCTGAAATGTGAAAAGTGCTCGGGAGCCATTTCAACATTTCGGCTACCGGGACTTCAAAGGACAAAGGGGTCGCTCCTCCATTGCATCGGGAATCCCCGAAACCTGAAACACGAAATGTAAAAGCGCCCGGGAGCCATTTCGGCATTTCGGCTACCAGGACTTCAAGGGACAAATGGGTCGATCCTCCACTTCATCAGGAATCCCCGAAACCCGAAACGCGAAATGTAAAAGCGCCCGGGAGCCATTTCGGCATTTCGGCTGCCGAGACTTCAAAGGACAAAGGGGTCTCTCCTCCACTGCATCGGGAATCCCCAAAACCCGAAACGCGAAATGTAAAAGCCCCCGGAAGCCATTTCAGCATTTCGGCTACTGGGACTTCAAAGGAAAAAGGGGTCGCTCCTCCACTGCATCGGGAATCGCCGAAACCTGAAACGCGAAATGTAAAAGCGCCCGGGAGCCATTTCAACACTTCAAAGGACAAGACATCTCTCTCTTTATGTTTTCAGTCTCAGCCACCCTCCATGGAAAAAACAATTAATGAATATTGAGGAGGTGGTTGAGACCTCAACTCAACTTATAAATGGAGGGCGTGGAAAAGGCCTGGAGCAATCAGCTCATGGTACCCTTGTATGCAGGTCCCCCTGCAAGAGCCATGTTGAGTTAAGATGGCGTCTGACGAAGGAGTTTCGTTCAGGTTTGACTGAGGAGCCTACACACGCTAATTTGGACTTTAATATCTCAGCTACCTTCCTGCTGCGAAGGTGGAAAATTGCCCTGAGTATATATACTCAGTTTTTGTATTTCTGTAAGGATGGATGGTAGAGCTGAGCTCTCGACTGTAATATTTTAATGAAGCACTGGTTTTCTTGGCTATGTATCTGTATATGAAATTTCTTTGTTTAATGTAAGGCAACTTTCTTTTTCATCTTGTTTCGATCTCATACTGAAAGAGTTCATGACTGAATGATTCACATGAATCGTCGTGACTGTGTTATGATAAAGGATTTATTATAACGCTGTTATGTTATTTTAGTGTTTTTGCTTTTGAATATAAGAGGCTCTTGTGTTCAAAGATTTTTTCTGCAGGCTGTTGAACGCTCGATGCCTACAGCGGCCCTTCACATTTCTTCACAAAAGTCTTCCTTCTACTCGCCCTCATTACAACTTACTGCCTAAAATTGAATCAAGGCCTCATCCGCTTGTGCATGCCTAACCTAGTTTCTGAGTTAGAACGATATTGTTCTGAGTTTACTTCCATCTGTTGGCGACGGAAGTCACTCCTGGATTGCTAGCAAGAGCAGAGCCCGACGCCCATCAGTTTTATGTCACAGTTTGTTTATAGATGGGGTGACCGAATGGAAGCCAACTCAAAACGATATCATTCCAACTCCAAACTAGGCCAGGCATGCATAGGTGAGTGAGGTCTTATATAAACTTCAGACAGCGAGCTGTAGTAAAGGGTGAACAGGCGGAAGACTTTATGCCGGAAGAGTGCGAAGGTCTGTTACGAACGACAGGTTCCTAACAAACTGAAGAAGAAGGCATCCAAACGCAAGGTCGTCTTGCACTTAAATACAGAAAACCAAAGAATACAACAATGCAACGATAAATCATTTATCATAACAGAACTGCAATAATTCGCGCAACTCAGTCAATCACGAACTCTCTATGAGACGAAAATTAGATGGAGCGAGAAAAACTATCTGTCATAAAACAAGATATCTCAAATACAGATGCATATCCAACAAACTGGGATGTCTGTTAAACTTTACAGTAGGGAGCTCTGCTCTACCATCGATACTTACAAAATACAAAAACTAAGCCTATATAATCAGGAAAATTCGCCTAACAGAGGCGTGCCCAGTGACTCACAGCTTGATGTCCCCTCAGTCAAACTCATACTGATATCTTCCTTTAAGCGCCATCTTAACTACGCATGGCCCCTGCAAAGAGGGTAGCTGAGCCATTAAGTGTTGGGCTGGCGTGCACAGACTTCTCTGTTGAGCTGAGGACTTCGGCATGGCGTCTTTGAGAAAATCGATGCACAGAACTTCCTCGAGCAGATGGTTCGCCAGACCCTCCATCCCCTGCAATTAATGAGTGAGGCGAGGTTTCAACCACCCTCTCTCTTCTTCATTCACTCCGAGCAGGTACTAGGATTGAGATCAAGTTGAACTGGCACCTGGAGAACACAGTGATCCCTTCTGCAGCTAAACCCGGCGCTTCGGCCCTTTGAGCAGCTCTTTCTATCACCCCCAAGTGACTGCGGGCTGTGACCCTATGCTTATTCCCAAAGCACTTTCGGCATTCGCGAATGGAAAGAGTTAATCTTTGCTTATTGAAGTTGCGAGGGGCGAGGAGGAGAGGAGCCTAATCGCGCACCACGTGTCCGCTTCAGATGGACGACTGAGATCTCCTCGGCGATATGTGGGCCCAGGCTCTGGATGCCCTCGGCACTTCGTGACTCGCGAATCCTAACACCAATATTTCGGGACTTCTTGCGGCGAGATCCCGAGGCTTCGTGCCACCTGTATTCCACTCGCTGACTCTGCTATGGCCCCCACTGCCTCCAGCTGTCGGGATATCGCTTCTCGCAATCTCGTGATCCTCGCGCCCAAATTCTCGAGCCTTTTCTTGCGAGGCCCCGATATGCGATCCCACGTGCGGATCCAACAGTTCTTCTCGATCCAGATCCGACGTCTAATCACCTTCTCGCTTCTCGCATCCTCGCGACTTGAGATACCCAATGCTTGGGCCTTTACCCTGCGAACTCCCGAGTTCGCGAGATCATCAACCCTGGATGATGCCGACGACACTTTGCCCGCTTGCTTGACCTGCTACTTGGAAAAACAAGGATTCTCTCATGCTGCGCTTGATCACTTCATGCAACTTGCAGACCCGAATGCTCTCGAGGCCATGACAAGAAATATCGCTAACACCATCCATCACCCTTTATCAACAAATCGTGACATTTAAACTGATGGGCCTCAGGCTTACTTCTGATGCCAACATTTCTTGGCGTCGTTGCCGGGGACGAAGTTGAAAATTTTCCCTGGGATTGAACGACATCGAGCCTCTGATTCTGAAGGTGCATCAGGCATCAGAGCCCTACGAGATTGCTACTGTGCACCTAGCGACTCCATTGTGATGACTCCACTGTGGCGAACTTGTTGTTTTAGTTGTGGCTTCCAGAGGTAGACACACGCGGTCCCATCCACAGCTGCCTTTAGCTACACCTGAAGCTGATTCGGAGGAGATTTTCAGAAAAGGAAAGGCCTCTGAAGGAGAAACTTCCACCGCCGAACCAGGTAATTTTCCATCTCCTTCTGTAGGAACTCCATTTTCTTTTCTCATCTTCCTAACAGACCTTTTTCTAAAGTTTTCCGTTTCCTGAATTTCGGGAGTGTTCCTGCTGAGTTCTCCCCTCTTGGTCTAGGATTGGAGGGACAAATCCTTGTCACTCCCCTCTCCCCTGAAGCTGTACCTTGGCGTAGACCTAGGACCATAGAAGATTTCCCCATCCCCAGCTTTACCACCCCTCCTCTTATTATTGTTGTTGCTACTGCACAGAGAGAAGAATCTGCTGACTCAAGCCCCTTAGCCTTCTCTCTGAATCCCCCATTGCTTCCCCGTCCACCTGTAAGCTCATTTCCATTATCCCTTGTTCGAGCTCCTTCTCCTCTGAGTTCTCCTCCACCTAATATTCCCATGGCAGGAGAAAATCCCCCCATGACCAGAATGGAGGCTATAATAGCCGCTAGGTATGCTCCCCTTTTGTTACTTTAGCCTCTCAATGCCCTTCCAGCAGATGGCTACCTTAAGAAGCTGCCCAAGTTTACAGGCGAAGGGGACATAGCTCCAGAAGAGCACCTTGAAGCCTTTTACAGTTTTACAGATGATCATGTTATCATGCATGCAGACGTATGGATGAGAATTTTCGTCCATAGCCTTGAAGGCGAGGCTAGAAAGTGGTTTAGGGCCCTGCCTCCTGGATCTATCGATGGGATTGAGGCTTTGGATAATGCCTTTTTGAGACAGTGGGGAGACAAAAAACACTTCAAGTATTACATGACAGAGTTCGGGTCTTTGAAGAGAAAGGAATGAGAGTTTGTCTCTGATTTCTCCAAGAAATTCAATAAAATGTATAGAAATCCCCAAAATACTGATAACAGAGGCCTCAAGAGGCCTAGCAACAATGTATCACAGACTTTGCCAAGGGAACAAAGGAGCAAAGACAAAGACGAGCAGAGGATTCAAACCCCTCTCCAAAATAACCTAGTTGCTCATGAGGAAGGAGAGGAGATAGATGAGCTCGACCCTGAAATTCACTGTATTGAAGACACTTTCCCTTTTCCCCATTTGACTCAATCTATATATGAAGAATCCCTTATGAACAGTCAAGTCAATGAGTTGGGTAAAGGGGAAAAGGCCAACAACACTCCTAACAGATATCATCTCAGGTCAAAGAAGAAAGAAGGGAATTTTGATAGCCATGATTAACCTCTCATAGCAGAAAAACCTGCTAAGCCTATAACAATCACTACTAAAGAGAAGAAAACTCAGAATACTTCGCCAACAGCTAAAGAACCTATCTCTGAGGTAAGGGAAGCTCCTAAGCCTTTTCTCTCCTTTAGTTTTGAGCATGAAATTCAAAAGATTAGAATTCCCGTACCCCTCTCAGAGCTAGTTAAAAATAAAGATTTCAAAAGGTCCCTCTCCAAGCTGCTACAATCTGAGTCCCCCCAGCCTTCTACAGACTCAGTAAATCTTCAAGATGAAAAGCCAACAGTCGTCCTAGGTCCCATGGTAGAAGACATAGATGATTCATCCCCTCCCTTCTACACATCCCTGAACATACATGATAAAGTGTTGCATAATTGCCTCATGGATTCAGGAGCTTCCCACAACCTTATGCCCAAAATAGTCATGGAAGAATTGGGACTGGAAGTGACAAAGGCTGATCACAATTTATACTCTTTTGATTCAAGGAGGGTGCAATGATTTGGAGTCATCAAAGACTTGGTGGTCTCTTTATTTCAGCTGCTAATGAAGAGTGTGGTCATGGACATTGTAGTAACTGATGTTCCCCCCAAGTTCGGCATGTTGTTATCAAGATTTTGGATTAAAAAACTTGGAGGAACATTACAGATGGATCTCACATATGCCACCATTCCATTCTTTGGAGGGGAACACAGGAGGTTGTACAGAGAAGCTCAGCTAGCCTACATTGTTAGTGATGAAGCGGACCCCACCAATCATCCTATCTTTGCACTTGACACTGATTTGGGGTCTAGTTTATTGCAGATAACTGAGACTCCTGAAGCCCCTTTTCAAATCAGAAAGTAACCCATATTTAATCACGAGATACCTCCTCCAACCACCTCTGTTTGGAAGATGTTCTTTGACGGAGCTTGTTCTAGCGAAGGCGTTGGCGCTGGCGCTGAAGTGGTTTTTGTGTCGCCTTGTCAGGAAACCATATCCCTGTCATACAAGCTAGAATTTGAAGCTACCAATAATGTGGCAGAATATGAAGCTCTTGTTCTGGGTACGAGGGCTACAAAAGAAATGGGAATTAAGGAGGTAGCAGTGTTCGGAGATGCTGAGTTGATAATCCAGCAAGTCAAAAATGCTTATCGGGCTAAGCATCCTCGGCTCAGGAGTTACAAAAATGAAGTGGGGACCTGATTGATAATTTCTTCTCGGCTTTCAACATTTCTTTTATTCCAAGAGAGGAAAATACTTTGGCCGATTCCTTAGCTGTCTCAGCTAGTCTGTTCAAGATCCCTCTGCCACCTAGGATCAAATTTGAGTTTGAAATAAGATATAGGCCATCTGTTCCGGACAATATCAAGCATTGGAAGGTATTCGAAGACGATCTTGAAATCAAAAAATTTCTTCAATCCGTCGATGAATTTTCTGCATTGCACATTGATCATGATCCTGAACTCGAAAGTCACCCTCACCCTAATGTATTTTTAAATAAAATTGTTAATTACCATATTATTCATTTGCCTAGCAATCACATTCCAAAGGGACTAGTCCCTTTAGAAAGACAGTTCGATGGGAATGATGTGGCAGTAAAGGGTAGGGTTTCAAATGGAGATGATGATACATCGGAGTGCAATATCGATACACAGGAAGAGCCTAAGTTTGTCAAGTTGTCAAGCAGTTTGACCAAAGAACAAAGGGCCGAATATACTGAGTTATTAAAAGAATTTGTTGATGTGTTTGCATGGATCTATGAAGACCTCAAGACATCTGACACATCTGTCATTGAACACAAGATCCCATTGAAGGGAGAGGCTAAGCCATTTAGGCAGAAGCTAAGACAGATAAATCCCATGTTGTTGCCTGTCATGGAGAGAGAAGTGAAGAAGTTGTTAGATGCCCACATCATTGTCCCCTTGAGATATTCTGAGTGGGTGGCCAATTTAGTCTCGGTGAGGAAGAAAAGTGGAGAAATCAGGCTCTGCGTCGATTTCAGGAACCTGAACAGGGGCTCAAAGAAAGACAACTATCCCTTGCCTAACATGGAACACATATTGTAGAGGGTAACTGGTGCATCTAGGATATCCATGATTGACGGTTTTTCTGGCTATAATCAGATATCAGTCATGCCGAAGGACAGAGAAAAAACAACCTTCACCACTCCTTGGGGCACATTCATGTATGCCAAAATGCCTTTTGGATTAATGAATGCAGGAGCAACATTCCAGCGAGCCATGGACATAGCCTTCATCGGGGAGAAAGATCAGTTTGTGGTGATCTATCTGGATGACATCACAGTCTTCTCCAGGTCTGATAAAGAGCACCATTGTCACTTGAGGAAAGTTTTCTTGAAATGCTGGAGGTTTGGCCTATCCTTAAATCCCAATAAATCTTTGTTTGCTATGAAGGAGGGGAAGCTGTTAGGCCATATAGTATCAGCAGAGGGAGTGATGATTGATCCCAGCAGGGTAGAGGCAATTCAGACCCTGTCACTTCCCAGGTCTAGAAAGGAAGTTCAGGCTTTTTTAGGGAAGATTAACTTTTTGAGGAGGTTCGTCTCAAATTTTGCTGAGTTGGTAAAACACATCACAACCATGCTCAAAAAAGGAAAAGAAGTAAAATGGACTGCTGAACCCGGGGAATCTTTCGTCCAAATAAAAAGGGCATTGACTGAGGCACCTGTGTTGATCAGTCCTGATTATTCCAAGGATTTTCTAATTTTTTCTTTTGCTTCTTTTGATACAGTAGCAACGATCTTATTGCAGAAAAATGAGGAAGGGCGAGAGCAACCCATTTCCTTCTTCAGTAAGGCATTAAGAGATGCAGAAATCAGGTACGAGATCATGGAGAAGCAGACCTATGCCTTGGTGAAAGCTTTCAAAGCTTCCAAAGTCTATGTCTTGCACTCAAGAGTGACTGCATACGTTCCTTCAGCCTTTGTGAAGGACATCCTTATACTGCTTGACATAGATGGGAGAAGAGGTAAATGGATTGCCAAGATCCTGGAGTTTGACCTGGAGATAAAGCCCACCAAGTTGGTAAAAGGGCAGGGTTTAGCCAAGTTGTTGGTTGAATCCAATTGCAAGGCCTTGGGGGTTAGCTTCATCAACGCTTGCTTAGGAAATCAGCAAGCTGAGTCGCCCAACAAAAGCTCTCGGGGTGGCTTATCACTAGCAAAATGCACCTGGTACAGAGACATTTTGTACTTTTTGCAAGAGTTGAAGCCTCCTGATGGAATGGGAAAAAGCAAGGTAAGAGCTTTAAAGCTCAAGGCGGTCAGATATTGCCTTATTGACCAAGTCTTGCACTGGAGAGATCCTCTATGAGTGTTTCTGAGGTGTCTGAATCCACAGGAAGCCCAGAAAGTTATGTTTGATTTCCACAACGACCTTTGTGGAGGGCATAATTTCTGGAAGACCACAACCCACAAAATTCTTAGGGCTGGGTACTACTAGCCCACCTTATTCACTGATGTCTGCGGAGAAGTTAGAGCTTGCATCAAATGCCAAAGGTTCTCAGGAAAGCAATAGCTCAAATCTCTACCACTAAAGCTTGTAGTAGCTTCAACACCCTTTCAACAGTGGGGGTTGGACTTCATTGGAAAAAATTATCCTCCTTCAAGTGGCCAGCACCAATGGATCATGATTGCAACAAACTATTTCACCAAGTGTATAGAAGCTGCCCCCACTAGGAGTGCATCACACAAGGTAATTATCAACTTCCTGGAGGATATCATAGCCAGATTTGGCTGTCCCAGCAGAATTGTCACTGATAATGCTGCTTCTTTCAAGTTTGAGCCTTTGGTTAAGTTCTGTGAGCAATTTGAGATTTCACTAATTCACTCCACTCCCTATTATCCTCAAGAAAATGGACTCGCAGAATCTTCCAATAAAAGTCTAATCAAACTCATTAAAAGATTATTGGAAGACAATAAGAGGGCTTGGGATTCAAAGCTCAAATTCGCTCTATGGGCCGATCGAGTGACAACAAAGAAGTCCCTGGGAACCTCACCTTTTCAACTTGTTTATGGGACGGAGGCTGTGTTTCCCACTCAGCTCGCTTTACCTGTAGCGAAATTCTTTTGAGATCATGAAGGAGAGCTAGACCATATGGTCAGAAGAATTCATCAACTGGTGGAAGTGCAACAGATCAGGAAGTAGGTAATGGACACAACTCACAATCATCAGCAGAAGATCAAGCAGGCCTTTGACAGGAAGGTCAGGAAGGAGGGATTTGAGCTTGGAGATTTGGTGCTTAAGTGGGATGCACCCAGGCAGGATAGGGGCAAACACAACAAGTTTGATGCCCTCTGGATCGGGCCCTTCAAAATCTCTGAAGTATTCTTAAATAACACGTATAGGTTGCAGGATTTGGAGGGTGAAGAAGTTTTTAACGACCCAGTCAATGGGCATTTCCTGAAGAAATGTTTTGTTTGAGCCTTAGACAACTCCTCTGTTTTTTGTAAATATTGTTTTTATTGTTTTTCTCTTTATTTTTGGCTTAATAAATGACTCCATAGCCCAACATAAGGCAACTGGAAATGCAGAAGGAGTTCTTAGAGCATCGCAGAGACGACTCTATCCCCCATGGAGCCTAATTTTAGCGCCAATTCTTGCAAGGTACTGTTTCTCTCCGATTTCAGACCCTTGGTGTAAATGCGTAGAAATGGGATTTAAAAACCCATCAAATGAGTTTTATTCAAAGGCTGCAGTCATGAGCGTCGAGCGCAGCGCACAGAAGAAGTCCATTTCGGGCTTAAAATCAAGCAAGCGGGCATTTTGTTTTCAACGGCGAGAATCCACAGATGGAGCAGATCAACGATCATCGAGTAAGCTTGAGTCGCGGAATTGCACGAGGTTTAGCGCATGGGCTCATCTCTTATGGCCAAAGTCACGAAGTGATTAGCCGTTTCGCGATTTCGGCTACTGGTACTTCAAAAGACACGGGGTCTCTCTTCCACTGCATCGAGAAACCCCGAAACCCGAAATGCGAAAAGCGCCCAAAAGTCATTTTGGCATTTCGACTACCGAGAGTTCAAGAGACAAGGGAGACGCTCTTCCACTGCATCGGGAATCGTCGAAACCCGAAATGCGAAAAGCACCCTCAGCGTTTCGACTATTGGGACTTCAAAGGACAAAGGGGTCGCTCCTCCACTGCATTGGGAATCCCCGAAACTCGAAACGCGAAATGTAAAAGCACTCGGGAGCCATTTCGGCATTTCGGCTACCAAGACTTCAAGGGACAAAGGGGTCGATCCTCCACTGCATCGGGAATCCCCGAAACCCGAAACACGAAATTTAAAAGCCCCTGGGAGCCATTTCGGCATTTCGGCTACCGAGACTTCAAAGGACAAAGGGGTCGCTCCTCCACTGCATCGGGAATCCCCGGTACCCGAAACGCGAAATGTAAAAGCGCCCAGGAGCCATTTCGGCATTTCGGCTACCGGGACTTCAAAGGACAAAGGGGTCGCTCCTCCACTGCATCGGGAATCCCTGAAACCCGAAACGTGAAATGTAGAAGCGCCTGGGAGCCATTTCGACACTTCGGCCACCGGGACTTCAAAGGACACGGGGTCTCTCTCTTTATGTTTTCAGTCTCGGCCACCCTCCATGGAAAAAAAAGTTAATGAATATTGAGCAGGTGGTTGAGACTTCAGCTCAAGCCATGAATGTAAGGTATGGAGGTTCTGGCAGGCAGTGTGCCCAAGATTGTCCTGTGTGCAGGTTTTCCTAAAAAAAAGCCATGCCGATCTGATGTCCTCAACTGACCAAAAGAGCCCGTGCACGCTAAGTTAGACTTTAATGTCTCAGCTACCCTCCTGCTACCAAGGGGGCGAATTGCTCTGAGTATATATACTCAGTTTTTGTATTTTTGTAAGGATGGATGGTAGAGCAGAGCTCCCGACCGTAATGTTTTAATGAAGCACTGGTTTTCTGGGCTATGTATCTGTATATGAAATTTCCTTGTTTAATGTAAGGCAACTCTCTTTTTCATCTTGTTTCGATCTCAAACTAAAAGGGTTCATGATTGAATGATTCATATGAATCGTCGTGACTGTGTTATGATAAAGGATTTATTATAGCTCTGTTACGCTCTTTTAGTGTTTCTGTTTTTGAATATAAGAAGTTCTTGTGTTCAAAGTTTTCTTCTACAGGTTGTTGGAAGCCCGATGCCCACAACAACCCTTCACATTTCCTCACAGAAGTCTTCCTCCTACTCACCCTTATCACAACTTACTGCCTAAAATTGAACCAAGACCTCATCTGCTTGTGCATGCCTGGCCTAGTTTTTGAGTTAGAACGATATTGTTTCGAATTTGCTTCCATTCATCACCCTTTATCAACAAATCGTGACATTTAAAACTGATGGGCCTCAGGCATACTCCTGCCGCAATCCAGGAGTGACTTCTGACGCCAACACTGGGTACTAATTAATTCACATTAATTATATTTCTGCAGCCGACATCTCGTCTAGGGTTTCTTTTACTTCTTTGCTTCCTTCCGGAATATTTTAATCTCGTCATAGATCACAATAGAGATTCATACCTCCCGAAGCTACCATAATATTAACACATAGAATATGCGATGTAATGGAGAAATCTACCCAAAGAAGAAAAACCATAGAAAATTTTGAACCTCATGGGCACCACACCTTTCTCTACCATTACTTTATGGGCAAGGCAGCTTAAGCAAGGGGGCTTGTCATAAGCCTCTTATATTAAATATGAATAATAAACAGAAGTTGAGCATCCATCACCAATGGTCATGTAAATCTTCTAAGACATATTAACACAACACCAAAATAATTGCAAGTGTATCGGCCATTCTGTATAATATTTTTTTACTTGTCAGTGTCTCTTGCTCATGCTGGTGCAAAGAGCTAGAAACAGAAGTTCCGCTGACTAAATCTTTAGATACAACTTGACTAGCAGTCATCTTTTCTAATTAAACTTTTGAAGATAATACAACCTTTGCTCAGCCGAAAAATAAGAGTTTTTCCATCTCAGGTTCTATTGCATACAGAATGGATGTGTGGAACAAATGTGGTATCATAAGTTATTCAATGAGATTTTTGCCTCCATTTGCATCTGTGTTTGTGTTAAATATCATTTTGATTCAAATATTGTTATACGATACGATACAAAACTAATTTTTCCTAAGTTGATTGCCGAGAAACGAGTGTTTAAATATACAAACAAAAGGTGTGTATTCACTCATAAAAGTTTTTTATTTTACCCGCTTTTTCCTTAAAATATCTCCCTTACAATGATGCAGCGCGATAAAAAATAATAAAATAAGCAGCAATGTGGCGCTTATGTTTGTGTCAAAGCCAATGCAGGTCACAGACTCCCTTCAAGGATTATGGACTACTTAAGTCTTTTTTGATCTTTTAATGGTGGAGATTTCAAAGTCATCGTCATCTTTGGTTCCATCTAGGTCTTTTGACTCATTATCACTACTAGATACACAGACAAAAGCTCTCTTGGATTTCACTCTTTTCCCATCCCTAGCATTGTTACAATTTTTCTCATCCCCGGTCTGTTTTTGTTTTTTTGGTGAAACCCATTGTCCTGCTGTGCTTTGAGGGCCCTGAGATATAAACTGTTGAATACAATCGAGGATTTCCTTTCCATACTGCTCAGATTTTCTTTTTCCTAGCACTTTCTCCACCTGCACAGAAAATTAAACGCAGTTCATTCCTTAAAAAAAAATACAGTTCATTCCTTCAAAAAAACCGATTGCTATATCATTGGCAATCAAATTCAAATACAATTATCTACAACATACCTCTTCCATTGATGTTGGTCGTTGACTACATAATGTAGTAATATGTTGTGAGGACAACACAGCATGAGGGAATATGCCACCATGCCTTTGAGAAAGTTCCTTGCGGAGCTCATCAAGAGTAAGTGCCAGGCCAGAATTCATATTCTTATTATCAAGAAAAGCTCCCTTCTTAACAGTTTGACTGTCAACCTTCGGTCCTTGAATCATCTCCAACTTCACCACCTTTTGTCCTGCAGGAAATCTATGTCAGACATGCACTACAATAAAGAGAAAATATTGCAATATTTGGCAACATAGATTTTAAAAAATCAAATCTCACGAAGTCAGTAGGATTCTGGTTTCATTCAATTGTTTGTGTAGAAATTCTTTTAGACTGAATTTTACACAGTAAACCCACAATCCATTAAAAACATTCGTACAGAGGTTGAGTCCAAGGTGCCACATAGCTTGGTCTTGCAGAGTACACCTTAGAAACAAGCAGGCCATTTTCTGTTTTAACCTTTTTGTCATAATAATACAAGTTTATCATTTGTTTTTATCTTTTCTCACATTGTGTTATCTTATAGATGTGTGCCTGGTTTTGAAACGTCCAATGTTTCGAGTGGACACTCCACCCATCATCAGGGGAATGGAGTGTCCACTCAAGACGTTGGACATTTCAAAACCAGGCACACAGCTTTTATCCAGAAGATCTTCTAACATTATGACTAACTGTGGAAATTTACATTCTCAGATTTTCTCACATTGTTCAATTATTAAAGTTAGAAGTGTTATCTTTAAGAAATACTTCAAGCACTCCCTTACTGGTTGTATTCAACATGCTGATTTATTTCAGCCCCACTGACTGTTTTTGGTCAATTGAGTACATTAATAAATTTTCAATTTCTACTCATATAGCCAAACTGCAAGAAGCATCTAAACAGGCTAGAATATCGTTCATCATCCAAGTCAACATCTATAAGATAACACTGAAAAATTGAGTTTATATGGAAAGAAAAAAAGTGCCATGTTTGTATCTATCTATTTATTACACAAGGGCTTCATGATGATAAAATGAAACCAAAGAGAAGATAAAACACCATCAATTATTTTATGTGGACAAATGTAACAGTAACTTGCCTTGTAGCAATTGCTTTGATGATGGCCCACGTACAATGTATGCATTTGTGGCATATGCTGTATGTAGGAACTCTTCTTGCTACAAGTAGGAATGGATAAAAGGATGATTATGTTGACGTCAACAAACATAGTGCCAAACAATCAAATTCTATCAACTGAATATTTCAAGATAAAAAACGAAAGAGATAAATGCTGAATAAGGGACTAATATATGTAGATTTCTGAACTAACAATCAAGTCTTTGACTTCAAAAAGAAGTTGGCATTTAATGAAATAGTGCGCAATAAGAAAGTTAGTTTTCAGACTTTGAAGTTTCAACCTCTGTAGAGACTGAAGATTACTCAAATGTTAACAAGCTAACCAATAATTCGATTTTCAATCAGTTTAGAAAAACAAAACCCTATTGCTGATATAAACAGAGGTATTATAGATGCAAGAACAGATAGGTCACTGGAGGTGACTACAAAGTTAATAAGCAAGGTTTATAACAGGCAATAAAAAAAATCAACAAAGTTATGATACACAAAAACAATTGAGAAGTCACTACAGTTGAGTACAAAGTTAACGACAAGGTATATAATTGGCAATCAAATTGAGATCATGACAAATGTTAAGGCACAATGGTGGAGAAATTCGAGGAGGTATGTGAATAAGAAAACACCTATGGAGAAAAATATTTCAAACATGCAAGGGAATTAGGAAATGAATGTTTATTTGCTGCAGCAAGTCCCAA
>ML839585.1:0-42870 GCA_009831015.1 Picea engelmannii | reverse complement strand
ATAAACACACCATAATGCAAAGGTTAAGTAATTATTAATAAGAGATAGATGAATTAGAAATTTAGAATGATTGAATCTTCCATTCAAAAACAATAAGAAGAGGCACATTGCACAATGCAAACCCTAGCCTAACTCTAAAAATATAAAAAGAAAGTTCAAATCTTCAAACAAATGAAAAAAAAAACGTTTTTGATCATACCTGGAAATCTTGATCTCTTCGCTGGCGCTAATGGAAGCAAAATCCTTGGCTTTCTCCTCCTTGGATAGATGCACAATGGTTTTCCTCACACCTCTCTTGTTCTCTCACACTTCACAAGTGAAATAGAAAACAAAAAAAGCTACCCGCGGGCTTTAAAACCCCTCACGCGTTTTAATTTTGGCAAAAAAATTGAGCAGACCGACATTTTCCGTCGACTCGCGAGTTAATGGGAATATGTCGCGGGTTAGTGATAGTGTCGCGACACATTGAAAGTGTCGGAAATGTCGCGACATATTACACCGAAAATTTCGGCAGCCTTAAAATTTCGCGAAATGTCGCGACATATCCGTTATATCGCCGACATTTACAGCAGTGGTCAGAAGTCACTCCTGGATTGCGGCAGGAGTAAGCCTGAGGCCCATCAGTTTTAAATGTCACGATTTGTTGATAAAGGGTGATGAATGGAAGCAAACTCGGAACAATATCGTTCTAACTCATAAACTAGGCTAGGCATGCACAAGCAGATGAGGTCTTGGTTCAATTTCAGGCAGTAAGTTGTAATAAGGCTGAGTAGGAGGAAGACTTCTGTGAGGAAATGTGAAGGGTTGTTGTGGGCATCGGGCTTCCAACAGCCTGTAGAAGAAAACTTTGAACACAAGAACTTCTTATATTCAAAAACAGAAACACTAAAAGAACGTAACAGAGCTATAATAAATCTTTTATCATAACACAATCACGACGATTCATATGAATCATTCAATCATGAACCCTTTCAGTTTGAGATCGAAACAAGATGAAAAAGAGAGTTGCCTTACATTAAACAAGGAAATTTCATATACAGATACATAGCCCAGAAAACCAGTGCTTCATTAAAACATTACGGTCGGGAGCCCTGCTCTACCATCCATCCTTACAAAAATACAAAAACTGAGTATATATACTCAGAGCAATTCGACCCCTTGGCAGCAGGAGGGTAGCTGAGACATTAAAGCCTAACTTAGCGTGTGCAGGCTCTTCTGGTCAGTCAAGGACATCAGATCGACATGGATTTGTTTTAGGAAAACCTTCACACAGGACAATCTTGGGCAGACTGCCTGCCAGAACCTCCATACCTTACATTCATGGCTTGAGCTGAAGTCTCAACCACCTGCTCAATATTCATTAACTGTTTTTTCCATGGAGGGTGGCCGAGACTGAAAACATAAAGAGAGAGACCCCGTGTCCTTTGAAGTCTCGGTGGCCGAAGTGCCGAAATGGCTCCCGGGCGCTTTTACATTTTGCATTTCAGGTTTCAGGGATTCCCGATGCAGTGGAGGAGCGTCCCCTTTGTCCTTTGAAGTCCCGGTAGTCGAAATGTCGAAATGGCTCCCGGGCGCTTTTACATTTTGCGTTTCGGGGATTCCCGATGCAGTGGAGGAGTGACCCCTTTGTCCTTTGAAGTCCCGGTAGCCGAAATGGCTCCCGGGCGCTTTTACATTTCCTGTTTCGGGGATTCTCGATGCAGTGGAGGAGCGACCCCTTTGTCCCTTGAAGTCCTGGTAGCCGAAATGTCGAAATGGCTCCTGGGCACTTTTACATTTCGCGTTTCGGGTTTCGGGGATTCCCGATGCAGTGGAGGAGCGACCCCTTTGTCCTTTGAAGTCCCAGTAGCCGAAATGTTGAAATGGCTCCCGGGTGCTTTTCGGATTTCAGGTTTCGACGATTCCTGATGCAGTGGAAGAGCGGCTCCCTTGTCTCTTGAACTCCCGGTAGCCGAAATGCTGAAACGACTTTTGGGCGCTTTTCGCATTTCGGGTTTCGGGGTTTCCCGGTGCAGTGGAAGAGAGACCACGTGTCTTTTAAAGTCTCGGTAGCCGAAATCGCGAAATGGCTAATCACTTCGCGACTTTGGCCATAAGAGATGAGCCCATGCACTAAACCTCGTGCAATTCCGTGACTCAAGCTTACCCGATGACCATTGATCTGCTCCATCTGTGGATTCTTTCCATTGAAAACAAAATGCCCTCTTGCTTGATTTTAAGCCCGAAATGGACTTCCTTTGTGCGCTGCGCTCGACGCTCATGACTGCGACCTTTGAATAAAACTCATTTGATGGGTTTTTAAACCCCATTTCTACGCATTTACACCAAGGGTCTGAAATCAGAGAGAAACAGTACCTTGCAAGAATTGGCGCTAACATTAGGCTCCATGGGGGATAGATTCGTCTCTGCGATGCTCTAAGAACTCCTTCTGCATTTCCAGTTGCCTTCTGTTGGGCTATGGAGTCATTTATTAAGCCGAAAATAAACAGAAAAGCAATAAAAACAATATTTACAAAAAACAGAGGAGTTGTCTAAGGCTCAAACAAAACATTTCTTCAGGAAATGCCCATTGATTGGGTCGTTAAAAACTTCTTCACCCTCCAAATCCTGCAACCTGTATGTGTTATTTAAGAATACTTCAGAGATTTTGAAGGGCCCGATCCAGAGGGCGTCAAACTTCTTGTGTTTGCCCCTATCCTGCCTGGGTGCATCCCACTTAAGCACCAAATCTCCAAGCTCAAATCCCTCTTTCCTGACCTTCTTGTCAAAGGCCTACTTGATCTTCTGCTGATGACTGTGAGTTGTGTCCATTACCTGCTCCCTGATCTGTTGCACTTCCACCAGTTGATGAATTCTTCTGACCATATGGTCTAGCTCTCCTTCATGATCTCGAACGAATTTCGCTACAAGTAAAGCGAGCTGAGTGAGAAACACAACCTCCGTCCCATAAACAAGTTGAAAAAGTGAGGTGCCCAGGGACTTCTTTGTTGTCACTCGATCGGCCCATAGAGCGAATTTGAGCTTTGAATCTCAGGCCCTCTTATTGTCTTCCAATAATCTTTTAATGAGTTTGATTAGACTTTTATTGGAAGATTCTGCCAGTCCATTTTCTTGAGGATAATAGGGAGTGGAGTGAATTAGTGAAATCTCAAACTGCTCACAGAACTTAACCAAAGGCTCAGACTTGAAAGAAACAGCATTATCAGTGACAATTCTGTTGGGACAGCCAAATCTGGCTACGATATCCTCCAGGAAGCTGATAATTACCTTGTGTGATGCACTCCTGGTGGGGGCAGCTTCTATCCACTTGGTGAAATAGTTTGTTGCAGTCAGGATCCATTGGTTTTGGCCACTTGAAGGAGGATGAATTTTTCCAATGAAGTCTAACCCCCACTGTTGAAAGGGTGTTGAAGCTACTACAGGCTTTAGTGGCAGAGATTTGAGCTGTTGCTTTCCTGAGAACCTTTGGCATTTGATGCAAGCTCTAACTTCTCTGCAGACAACAGTGAATAAGGTGGGCCAGTAGTACCCAGCCCTAAGAATTTTGTGGGCTATGGTCTTCCAGAAATTATGCCCTCCAGAAAGGTCGTTGTGGAAATCAAACATAACTTTTTGGACTTCCTGTGGATTCAGACACCTCAGAAACACCCATTGAGGATCTCTCCAGTGCAAGACTTGGTCAATAAGACAATATCTGACCGCCTTGAGCTTTAAAGCTCTTGCCTTGCTTTTTCCCATTCCATCATGAGGCTTCAACTCTTGCAGAAAGTACAAAATGTCTCTGTACCAGGTGCATTCTGCTAGTGATAAGTCACCCCGAGAGCTTTTGTTGGGCGACTCAGCTTGTTGATTTCCTGAGCAAGCGTTGATGAAGCTAACCCCCAAGGCCTTGCAATTGGATTCAGCCATCAGCTTGGCTAAACCCTGCCATTTTACCAACTTGGTGGGCTTTATCTCCAGGTCAAACTCCAGGATCTTGGCAATCCATTTACCTCTTCTCCCATCTATGTCAGGCTGTATAAGGATGTCCTTCACAGAGGTTGAAGGAACGTATGCAGTCACTCTTGAGTGCAAGACATAGACTCTGAAAGCTTTGAGAGCTTTCACCAAGGCATAGGCCTGCTTCTCCATGATATCGTACTTGATTTCTGCATCTCTTAATGCCTTACTGAAGAAGGAAATGGGTTGCTCTCGCCCTTCCTCATTTTTCTACAATAAGACCGTTGCTACTGTATCAAAAGAAACAAAAGAAAAAAATTAGGAAATCCTTGGAATAATCAGGACTGATCAACACAGGTGCCTCAGTCAATGCCCTTTTTATTTGGACGAAAGATTCCTTGAGTTCAGCAGTCCATTTTACTTCTTTTCCTTTTCTGAGCATGGTTGTGATGTGTTTTACCAACTTAGCAAAATTTGAGACGAACCTCCTCAGAAAATTAATCTTCCCTAAAAAAGCCTGAACTTCCTTTCTAGACCTGGGAAGTGACAGGGTTTGAATTGCCTCTGCCCTGCTGGGATCAATCATCACTCCCTCTGCTGATACTATATGGCCTAACAGCTTCTCCTCCTTCATAGCAAACAAAGATTTCTTGGGATTTAAGGATAGGCCAAACCTCCAACATTTCAAGAAAACTTTTCTCAAGTGATAACGGTGCTCTTTATCAGACCTGGAGAAGACTGTGATGTCATCCAGATAGATCACCACAAACTGATCTTTCTCCCCGATGAAGGCTATGTCCATGGCTCGTTGGAATGTTGCTCCTGCATTCATTAATCCAAAAGGAATTTTGGCATACATGAATGTGCCCCAAGGAGTGGTGAAGGTTGTTTTTTCTCTGTCCTTCAGCATGACTGATATCTGATTATAGCCAGAAAAACCGTCAATCATGGATATCCTAGATGCACCAGTTAGCCTCTGCAATATGTGTTCCATGTTAGGCAAGGGATAGTTGTCTTTCTTTGAGCCCCTGTTTAGGTTTTTGAAATCGACGCAGAGCCTGATTTCTCCACTTTTCTTCATCACCCGAACTAAATTGGCCACCCACTCAGAATATCTCAAGGGGACAATGATTTGGGTATCTAACAACTTCTTCACTTCTCTCTCTATGACAGGCAACAACATGGGATTTATCTGTCTTAGCTTCTGCCTAAATGGCTTAGCCTCTCCCTTCAGTGGGATCTTGTGTTCAATGACAGATGTGTCATATGTCTTGAGGTCTTCATAGGTCCATGCAAACACATCAACAAATTCTTTTAATAACTCAGTATATTCAACCCTTTGTTCTTTGGTCAAATTGCTTGACAACTTGACAAACTTAGGCTCCTCCTGTGTATCGATATTGCACTTCGTTGTATCATCATCTCCATTTGAAACCCTACCCTTTACTGCCACATCATTCCCATTGAACAGTTTTTCTAAAGGGACTAGTCCCTTCAGAATGTGATTGCTAGGAAAATGAATAATATGGTGATTAGCAATTTTATTTAAAAATACCTCAGGGTGGGTAACTTTCGAGTTCAGGATCCTGATCAATGTGCAATGCAGAAAATTCATCGACGGACTGAAGAAATTTTTCGATTTCAAGATCGTCTTCGAATACCTTCCAATGCTTGATATTGTTCGGAACAGATGGCTTATATCTTATTTCAAACTCATATTTGATCCTAGGCGGCAGAGGGATCTTGAACAGACTAGCTGAGACAGCTAAGGAATCGACCAAAGTATTTTCCTCTCTTGGAATAAAAGAAATGTTGAAAGCCGAGAAGAAATTATCAATCAGGTCCCACACTTCATTTTTGTAACTCCTGAGCCGAGGATGCTTAGCTCGATAAACATTTTTGACTTGTTGGATTATCAACTCGGCATCTCCGAACACTGCTACCTCCTTAATTCCCATTTCTTTTGCAGCCCTCGTACCCAGAACAAGAGCTTCATATTCTGCCACATTATTGGTAGTTTCAAATTCTAGCTTGTATGACAGGGATATGGTTTCCTGACAAGGCGACACAAAAACCACTACAGCGCCAGCGCCTTCGCTAAAACAAGCTCCGTCAAAGAACATCTTCCAAACAGAGGTGGTTGGAGGAGGTATCTCGTGATTAAATATGGGTTGCTTTCTGATTTGAGTCTCAGTGATCTGCAATAAACTAGACCCCAAATCAGTGTCAAGTGCAAATATAGGATAATTGGTGGGGTCCGCTTCATCATTAACAATGTAGGCTAGCTGAGCTTCTTTGTACAACCACCTGTGTTCCCCTCCAAAGACTGTAATGGTGGCATATGTGAGATCCATCTGTAATGTTCCTCCAAGTTTTTAATCCAAAATCTTGATAACAACATGTCGAACTTGGGGGGAACATCAGTTACTACAATGTCCATGACCACACTCTTCATTGGCAGCTGAAATAAAGAGACCACCAAGTCTTTGATGACTCCAAGGCATTGCACCCTCCTTGAATCAAAAGAATATAAATCGTGATAAGCCTTTGTCACTTCCAGTCCCAATTCTTCCATGACTATTTTGGGCATAAGGTTGTGGGAAGCTCCTGAATCCATGAGGCAATTATGCAACACTTTATTATGTATGTTCAAGGATGTGTAGAAGGGAGTGGATGAATCATCTCTATCTTCTACCATGGGACCTAGTACTACTGTTGGCTTTTCGTCTTGAAGATTTACTGAGTCTGTAGAAGGATGGGGGGACTCAAATTGTAGCATCTTGGAGAGGGACCTTTTGAAATCTTCATTTTTAACTAGCTCTGAGAGGGGTACGAGAATTCTAATCTTTTGAATTTCATGCTCAAAACTAAAGGAGAGAAAAGGCTTAGGAGCTTCCCTTACCTCAGAGACGGGTGCTTTGGCTGTTGGCGAAGTATTCTAAGTTTTATTCTCTTTAGTAGTGATTGTTACAGGCTTAGCAGGTTTTTCCGCTATGAGAGGTTGATCATGGCTATCAAAAATCCCTTCTTTCTTCTTTAACCTGAGATGATATCTGTTATGAGTGTTGTTGGCCTTTTCCCCTTTACCCAACTCATTGACTTGACTGTTCATAAGGGATTCTTCATATATAGATTGAGTCAAATGGGGAAAAGGGAAAGTGTCTTCAATACAGTGAATTTCAGGGTTGAGCTCATTTATCTCCTCTCCTTCCTCATGAGCAACTAGGTTATTTTGGAGAGGGGTTTGAATCCACTGCTCGTCTCTGTCTTTGCTCCTTTGTTCCCTTGGCAAAGTCTGTGGCACATTGTTGCTAGGCCTCCCGAGGCCTTTGTTATCAGTATTTTGGGGATTTCTATACATGGGCTTCCCTTCTAACTCCCACCTTTCCATTCTAGCCAAAAGCGATTTTAGCACTTTAGTTACTTCGTCCGTCTGAAAGGGAAGGAGTGTTACCCATGATTTTGGTCATCTTGATGGTGTATTGATGATGGTGTACTCAGGCTCCTAATAAGAACTTTCTCTTGAGAAAAATGACATTCATCTTTTCCCAGAAAACATATTTTTTAAGAGAGTTCGCAGGTTGTTTATATCCTAGGGTGCGAGAATGAACCATTCTCATAGGTTGTCTTCATCTAGGGTGCGAACTTCTCGCACTGTGCTACATAGATAGGGTGCAAAATTTTTCTCAAGCTTGGAAAAAGATGAAGTCTCAATGGTTCTAGAAGGGAATCTTCTAGAGAATGGGTTGGCATTTGAATGGTTATCATTTTACTGGTTTCCCTGATTTGGTGGGATCGTTCTCATCCAAGTAACCATCTTGTCCTCTCCTATATATTGATGGGATTCTCATGGAAAAGGTTAAGCAAGATTAATTGGAGAATTGGTGAAGGAATTGTGTGAAGGACCTAGCTTGAACAGGAGCTCGGAGACTCTAGCAAGTCTATCAAGAGAAATATGGTCTTCTTCATACAAGGATCGAGCAAGTATGTGTGTTGGAACCAAGAGCCACCGAAAGGAAGCTTGCGACATCAAGGCGATCAGGTTGTATCTTCTACTTTCAATTAATATGATACAGCGGCATGCCTTTTTCCCATAAAGTCATTCTTACTTTATTGTGTAATTCTTTGATCATACACATAAGTTGACGATTGAATATATTTTTCTATCTTCACTTTGGTTGGTTTGTGTTGTCTTGGTCTTGACCTCACGAGAGCACTGGAACGAAGCGGGAGCAGCAGAGACCCTAAGAAGCGATACAAAGGTATGTCACTTGTTCCTCCCTACTAGCTAATTCAATGGTCATAACTTAGGGAAAGAGTCAGGCCTTGTCCTGTTTTGTTCTAGATCCAGGTGGATCTAGGGAGATCTGTTAGTATCCGCACCTATCGATTAGTCCGATAACAAAATTGGCGACTCCACTGGGGATGCAACCTATTTTCTTTGTGGTTTTTGGTGTTTTTCCTTGGCCATTTGCCCTTGCCTTACCTTTCTCCATTCCTATCAATCTCTGAGTCTTCAGGACACCCTAATAGACCCTCTGGGTCCAGAAGTCCCTTCTCGCACTGAACCCCATAGTGACCTGCGAGAATACTTTGAGTTCGCACTTTGCTTTTAAGTCCAGTGCGAGGTTCTCGCACTCTGCTCAAAGATAGCCTGCGAGAATGACCCATTCTCGCACTGTGTAACACTGATAGCCTGCGAACCCTCTTTTCAAAATTTTGGATTTAGGATTTTGGCATGTTCAGCTGCCCAGATCAGTATAGGTGTCTGAAAATAACTTCTTGGACCATTGGTTGATGTTTTCTTGTTTTCGGATTTTGTGCATGATCAGTCTTCGGAAATCAAAGGCTCTTCCTGTCCATCTTTTTCTCGACTCTCATCTCTTGACTTTTCTTGGCAAAGATATACTCTCTAATTTTGGAATCTGAGTGCTTGTTTGGTTAAGAACCGACGATCAGTTGAAAGTTGTGATTCTCTGTCTTTCTCATTTGCTCATTATTTGGAAGATTATTTTTCTCATGCAATTGAAAAGACTAGTTTTGTCTGCTTGTCATTTTTGTTTCCATTGAAAGATTGGTTTGGGTTTTTGTTTATTGCTTGTTATTAGTTTTTGGTTTTCCTCACTTTCACCATCATGGTGTAGGTCCTTTTTAAAAAGTGAAAAATGTTTTCTTTCAAAAGCATTTTCGTCTTCGAAAATATTGAAAATCAATTGTTGAAATTATTGAAAAAGAAACAATAGAGAATTATCATTATTGTGTGATTCGTTGAAATTGCATTTAAAAAGAAATTGTGTATCGTAGTTCAAGATTGGTCTAGAAAACTTCTCTTTCCCTCCCATACATAGGATTCATTGAACGAAAATTGATATATTTCATTCCTATCTATGCATCGTTGGGTCAGAGTCTCATACAACATTAGTTTCATCTTTGTTTCCTTTGAGTAACAACAGCCCTTAATAACATTGCGCAATTGTAAAATTTAACTAGTAACTATTTTCTAGGGCTCTATTACACCAACATTTAGTTAGGCTAGCACTTTGGAATAGGTAGAGAGATACACTCTCTAAAGAACAAAACACACAATAGCATCTTGTGTTAAGGAGTGTCAAATTCCATTTACAACATTTTGTCCTAGGAAGCCCTTCTCACACAAGGGTCAAACACGAGGTCGCATTGATATTGACAGAGTTACTCACCCTGCTTTGTTGATGTCCGTGTAGAGATTGCACGTATTACGGGGGTCACTTGGAGGTATACCCACAATGATGAGTGGAAGCCTCTTGAGTTGATTTCGGGCTAGATACCCTGCCCTTGCGTGTGGATCGGACTGTTGACTGTCCCCCTAGGCTTTATTTTTGTCGGTGGTAACCCTAACAGCCTATCTTTCTAGGGTCTTACACAAGGTGACTGTGAAGGGGCAAGTCTTCACGGTACCTGGAATCGACGTTGGCCAAACTCACTCGGGCTACTTGGAGGGTATACCCACGATTATGTGTGGGAGCTTGCACCAGGCTGTAAGTCCGTTAAGCAGGTCGTCAGCATAAATTTTCCACCCTAGCCCAACCCCTTCTTGTCTCGTTGTTGCGACGTTGGATTTCATCACCAACTAGTGACTTCGGAATTAGAATGTCTTGATTGCTTGGTATTGTTCCCTAGATTTTGTTTACTAGCGCGTGTTGTTTGTTTACCCAAGTTGACCATAATATTTTCTTCGTAAGTTTTTAACTCGTTCACAATAGATCCTCCACGTCGTTCACATAGAATGCAGGGTTTATCTCCAGAGCATATGGAAGGTTCTCAACCCCTGCCTACAAGCTCACCTGAGGGCTCTCCTCAACAGAGTGAAGTCCAAGACATTACCACGCCACACGTGGAACGAACCGACTCTCTATAACATTTCCGAATTACCAATACTCGAGAGGACTTTCGACTTCACCCTGATTCTAAGAGACAGATTATGCGAGTGAATTCTTCCGGAGACTTAGTTGTGTCTTTTGGATCACCGATTGGACCCTTTCCAGGAGTAGAGGGCCAAGATCATTTTTGGTCTACAGGCGTTTTTAGACGGGACCTTTTTGGTGCAGGATCAGGCGTTGAAATCACCGTCTCACATGTGCTCTCTGAAACCTCTAACCTAGACACAGTACCGTTTACTACTGCCTATTATTTTCCTGGTACGGATGCCCCGCGATCTGACCACATCTTGACCATCCTTATAGAAATGGTCCATTACACAGATACTACGAGTATTCACACCGAGATTACCACGGTTAGTCAAGCCCCCATCAGCACACCGCTCACGCCCAGTGTCACCCCGACACTACTGCCCAGATACCGTGCGTTGAAGGCTTCCATTCCCACTCCTACGCAAACCCCATCCGAAACTCCTGGTGGTCCCTCTTCTTCTGGGCACTCTCTTCCCGGTTTCATTCCGACGCTTCCTCAACCCCCTTTTGGAGGACCTTTCTCGTCCTCCACTGGTAGTATTAATCCTAGTGGCACTATTCCGTCATTCACACCAAGTTACCAGATTCCTGTTGGTGGACAATTTCACCAAGGAGGTTTGACTCAACCCCCCCTTGGCGGGAAAATTCCTATTGGAACGCAAATCTCAATTGGAACACAACCCCCAATTGGAACACTGCCCCCAATTGGAACAAAAACCCCGATTGGAGGACAAACCCCACCGACCCCACCTTATGGACAAAACATACCTCCATCCTTGGCCCAGTATTGGAATCATCTTATACAACATACTCCTCAATCGACTGGGGGGCAACAACTTCCAGTTGCATCTGTTATACCCCCTAATATAGGCCAACCATATCCAAGCACGTCCAATCCTATTTGGGGCTCGAATGCTCAAACTCACGTCCATGTTCAAGGATACAATCCCATGAGCTACTATCCTCTACAACCACCGCCGAATCTGCTTGAGTCTTCACATTATATGCAGACTGCTTATGGTCCTACTGGTTTGTCGATGGGCCTTCGTCCCCAAAGCCACCAGTACCCGCATGTGAATCGACAGTTACCCTTCTTGGCCACTTTGGATCTCCCGGACTTGTCAAGGATTTTAAATGATCCAATTCATCACTCTCCCCAATGGCCCGCTATACCAACCGAACTACCATCGGACATCCCTAAATTCGACGGCAAAGCGGGAGAGGACCCGAACAACCACGTCATGACTTTTCACCTCTGGTGCTCATCCAACTCGTTGATGGATGACTCTATTCATTTACGTCTTTTTCAACGGACCCTCACGGGTTCTGCTGCGAAGTGGTATATAGAATTACCACGAGGTTTCTTCGCTGACTTCAACACCCTAGCTATGGCCTTCCTCACCCACTACCAGTTACCGATCTGTTATGAAACGGGGACCGGGATTTTGAGTTCTTTCAAACAAAACAAAGTCACTCATATATCCGATCACATTCATGAGTGGCGACGGAGACGACGTCTCATCAAACTCGAACTTCCCGATCAGTTGCTGGCAGAGTGGTTCAAAAAATCATTTGTGAACGACATCGTTCATGACATCGCCATGGGTGGAGTGGTCATGGAAGAGCAGGCCATAAGTTGTGCTCAATACCTTGACCTCGTTTACATATAAACATGTACCCTTTACGACTTACTACCTGACGCACCTCGTCCTTCCACTTTCGCCACTTCAACTACTCCAGCTGCTTCTCATGCAACTGACGATGTGATTGGCACTTTCCATGCCCAACCACATTCCGCCTCAAGCACCAACCCCAAACCTGCTTCTTCTAATGTTCAAAATGCTTTGTCTCCTGCCCCTCCCACCGGCAAGACTTCTGAGGTAAATGCGGTTCAATCTACCCCAGCCGGTAAAAACAAATCCAAAAAGGGAAGGGGTAAGAATAAGGAGGACAAAAATACTTCTCAAGCAGAGTGAACCAAAACTCCACCTGTTGACGATAGGGATAAGCACAAACCTAAATACCCATATCTTATCTGTGGTGATGATCACTACACGAAGGATTGTCCACGATGCGTCGAGGTCACTAAGTTCCTTCAAGGAGCCCCAAAACCATCTGCTCCGGTCGTTTTGTCCCAACCCTTCCCGTCTCAACAACAGGCCCAATTGGTCATTCATGACCAACCCTCACCTTCTACTACATCCTATGTATTGATGTGTACTGGAGATTCAAAGGAGAACGACATTGCACTCACCACTCGAGCCAAAGATTATTCTCCCTCTAAAGAGAAGGTTGATGACCCACCCCCTTCATTGGCACAACCCTCTCCCGCGACTCCACCTACCAATGGTCCTCTTCATCTCGAACGATCGAGTCTTGACACAGTTCTTCGACCCCCCCCCAAAGGGCGTCGTTCAGAAATCGACTTTCAATCCTCATGCTCGTGCTGCCCAGAACTACAACATTGTTGAAGATCTGGCCCAAGCACCTTCTGCGATGTCAGCCCTCGAAGTCCTTCAAAGTTGTCCCACACAACGGAAGACATTGTTGAAAGTTATCGGTGGAATTGACTCGACGGATACAAATTTAATAATTTTTTACTTGGAAGATCACATTCCAAGGTTACCCCCTCAACTCGCGTTCCAAATCCAAGTGATTGTCTCTGACAAAAACATTTGTCAAACCGTTATCAACGAGGGTGCCTCGACGTGTGTCATGTCTCTTACTTGCTGGAAAGCCATTGGCTCTCCCTCTTTGAATGAATCCCAGAACACTCTCAAAACCTTCAATGGCTCCTGTTTTAAGCCCTATGGCATCCTTCCTTCGTTGCCAATCATGTTAGAAGGCAAAACGGTCCAAGTCGAAGTGGAAGTCTTTGACGCTCCTCTTGATTACAATCTTCTGCTTGGCCGTAGCTGGATCGATTCCATGCACGCAGTTGTGTCGACCCTTTTTCGTGTGGTACGTTTCCCACATCAAGGGAAGGTAGTCACTGTCGACCAACTAGCCTTCTTTAACTCAGATACCCGTACTGGCAACGTACCGTTCATCGCTAAAACCCCACCGAGTAATGAGAATGTCGGTGTAGGCCTTCTTAAAGACTCTTCGTTAATGGGTACTTTCCCCATTCCACCACCCGATGTTCCCCCTCGTTCGTTGCTTCAATCGACATGATCTCCACCTCAATTCACGGAACTCCTGCATCTCACGACCCATGGATAGTACTTGACCCTGGAGATCATCTTCGTTACGGCGATGAAATGTCGTTAAGTCCAGTCGAATCCGCCTATCAGAGCATTCAATCGGCAACCCCTTCTACCCCCTCTCTTGGTGAGTTATCTCCAGATCCTTTCCGTGTCATTTTTCCCATAGACAAGATGATCATGTCTATCATAGAAGACGCCCCTTGGGATGATGGACATCATCGTTCCATCCTCTTCCTGGAGCAATATACCATCGAGAACTACCAACGGATCTTGACCCCGTCGACCGTTGTTTTCATCTCAACCATTCCCGAGTCCACACACGATGTGTTTTCTGAAGGGAACTTAAACAATATCTCACCCACTATTCCCCTCGACATATCCATCAAACCTGGAATTGTCGAAAATGTGCATATCGGAGCTTCATGTTCCCCTGACGAAATCATCACCTACACATCCATTTTCAAAGAGTTTCGTGACGTCTTCGCCTGGAGCTACAAATAAATGTCGAGCATCGACCCCGACATTGTGATACATGAGATCAAGACATACCCCGACACTAAACCCGTTCGGCAACGCCTTCGTCCAGTTCACCCACGTAAAGCGGCTGCTATCAAGCTCGAAGTCGAGAAACTTATCAAAGCCGGATTTATTTAGTCGGTGGCCCTCACTGACTGGGTTTCCAATCTTGTCCCGATCGACAAGAAACAAGGCACAATCCATGTATGCGTTGATTATAGGGATATCAACAAAGCTTGTCCCAAAGACAACTTTCCTACCCCCTTCTTTGATCAGATTGTCGATGATTGCGCCGGAAGTGAAATTTTCTCTCTGATGGATGGTTTCTCCGAGTATAATCAAATCAATATTGTTCCCGAGGATCAACATAAGATTGTTTTTATTTGTCCTTGGGGTACTTTTGCCTATTGGAAACTCCCCTTCGGTCTCAAGAACGCTGACGCAACTTTTCAATGCGCTATGTCTTATGCCTTCCATGATATCAAGCACATCATGCAACCATATTTGGACGATTTACCCGCTCACTCTATGCGCCGAGTCGATCATCCAATCCACCTCTGAGCCATTTTCGTCCGCTGTTGATTTTACCATATACGCTTGAATCCTCACAAGTGTGTTTTCTGCGTGGAATCCGGCCGACTTCTAGGATTTATTGTTTCGCATCAAGGGATCAGGGTAGATCCTTTAAAGGTCGAGACGATCCTTAATCTCCCTCCTCCTTCTACACTTCTGCTGATGAAGAACGTCTATTGTATCTTATGCGATTAGACGAAACTCGACGCGATGCTACCCTAGTCATAGAAGCTTAGAAAAAACATGTCAAGGCCCAATACGACAAACATGTCAAGCCTTGCGTTTTCTCTGAAAGAGATCTCGTTCTCCTCTATGAACAAGATCGAGATCTACTAGGAGCTGGAAAATTCGAAGCCATGTGGCGAGGTCCTTATATCGTTGGACGAGTGTTGGAAAAAGGGGCTTATGAGTTAGTAGATTATGATGGTATCCCTTTGAGTGAACCCAAAAATGGGTTATACTTGAAGAAGTACTATGCATAAGATCACCTGTGCACGAGTACCTGTATTTTTATTGTATCATACTTCTTGTGTGTTACTGTAGCTTGCTTTTGTCGTTATCTAGTCTCTGCACTTATGTGACGTTGTGTTTGATTTCCAGATGTCAGAGTCTTCGCTACCCTACATTGGCTTCGTTGATGGTGCTAGCCGTAGTACTCAGAACCTTGCTTCCGCTGCATGGGCAATTTATGCCCCTACAAATGAACTTGTCTCCTTACGAGGTGTGTGTCTCGGCCGTGCGACCAACAATATTGCGGAGTATAGCGCCATTATCGAATTGTTGATTGATGCTATCTCGCTCGGAATCCATCATTTGGTTTTGCGACTCGATTCGCAGCTCGTAGTACTATAGTTAAGTAATGTCTATACTATTTGATGTCCTACTTAGTTACGGGTGTATTTGCGAATTCGCCTCTTGGAACGTTATTTTGATTATATTGAATATCAACATATTCCTAGACGTCTAAATACATTAACTGATACATTAGCTAACTATGTATTAGACAGACATTTGGGTCATTTATAAATCAATCACATCAATTTTCACACAACACAAGATAAACTGGTAGAAGCCGTATGTATATATAACGATCAAAAAAGTTTTTACAAAAAGTTCTGTCCAAGGACTAAAATTTCAAAATCTAAAGCTCATAGCTTCTACAAAGTGACGTCATGGATGACGTTCACGGTAACACACGAATGCTCGAGAAACCCTACGAAGCAATCGTCCAATGGACTTTGACACTCCTACTGTATGACGTTGATAACGTCGTGGAACCTCTCCAAGGGGCATGTCCGGAATGTCTGTTGTCAAACCCTCTAGGTTTTGTTCCACCGCTTCATAATATTCGGCGTCCCATCGTGGCACTGGAGCCACCTCTCCTCGTCACTGAATAGGAGAAGTACCAAGAGGTCGGTAAGGCCCCACGTCTGTGTCATCAAAAAATAATTTTGTATTTAGACCTTGGATGAACATAAAAAAAATGTTTGCATATGATAAAATTCACAAAAACATTTAAAAAGAAAAATGTGTACTTCTTACCAAGATCCTTCCACTGAGCACCCTTGGGGAAGACCAAGTCCGGATCTCCTCGGAAATCCAACCTGGCATAGGCATAATCATCGACCATCAGCATCTATGGTCGCAACCAGTCGAAGAAGACATCATTATATTTGATAATTGGTCCAGCTACATGTCGGGCCATGAGCTGACACCACCTCAGCATTCTTGGATCTGTTGGAGCCGGTAAATCCCACTCAACCTGCAGCCTCAGCAAGGGAACCCTCTCAAGAAAGAAGGACACCAACAAAGACCCGTACCTGAATTGCTTCAGGTTGCCTCGCTTGCATTTGGTTAACTGTCTCTTCATGCTACGAAGCACTGCGTCTTCCCAGTTAAAAACCCGAGGCTCAGTACACTCTATGGCATACTGAAAGTAGCTCTGGAGAGCCATGTGAGGAGAAACGCTCCCAGCCATACGAGCAATGGTGAACAAGATAATGCGGAGGGTCAAATCCCGCACTCCCCAAATGGCTACTTTCTCTTTGCTCCTCTCTACCTCTAGAACACAGTGCAAGTGGCAGTACTCACTCATGGGCAGCCCACCACCTCTGCTACCAGTCAGGCTCGTGTGGTACCCACGCCGTGACAGTCCTTTCAAGAAGTAAATGTCCTCGATATCGAAGGACAATGTGTGGACCCCTACATGGAATACTTGTTGGTCGAGATCCCACATATGCACAAGGTACTCCAATAACCTGACTTGGGCCTTCATATCCGGGATACGAAAGAATTTCAAAAGACCACAGTCTCGTAAAGCGGCAACGGTGGCCGGATGATTTCTGGCAATGGCATCATCTTCTTCGTGCTCTCTTTCACGCCATTCTAGAACCATGGTGATGG
The DNA here is from genome assembly GCA_009831015.1 of Picea engelmannii. Classification (NCBI taxonomy): domain Eukaryota; kingdom Viridiplantae; phylum Streptophyta; class Pinopsida; order Pinales; family Pinaceae; genus Picea; species Picea engelmannii. Next base: position 25,784 of record ML839585.1, on the reverse strand, counting down.
CCAAATACCTGCATAAGAAGCATAAGAAGAAAGTTAGTAACTCTATTAAACACTTGATATCTTTTTCATTGAGCAAAACTTTAAAAAAAAATCCACTTTGTGGATCTCGCAGGTGCCCTTTAGGCACAGTGCGAGGTTCTCGCAGGTGCCTTTGGGGTCACCTGCGAGAATGAGGCATTCTCGCAGGTCTCGTGTGGTTGGCCTGCGAGAATGGCTGAGCGCAACTTTAACCCCCAAAACAAACTCTAAACTATGATGTTTTCCAATGAAAATGAAAAATCAAACCATGAAAAGGTAGAGGATAAGGAGCTTACCTCACTGCCGGAGACGGTTCATCGAATGGATGCTCGTAACTCCCGCAATCAAGCGCCGAAATTCAAGGGCAAAAGAGGGGTTTTGGACTCAAATATTGGTAAAGTTAAAATGATTATGGTAAAAAGAACTTTTACCCCTTTATATTTACTTTTACCATTTGTTATTGGATTTTATAATTGTTTATTTATTAAAACCTAATGCCTAATTCCCTTTTGAGTGCGACTTTTGCAGACGTAACGACTTCGATGTTCGTGCACAGGGATGCGGATATTTTTTCTTCTTCTTCGCATGTTTTGATTGTTTTTTATGGTTTTTGTACAAAACCTCGAGCTTGGTCTTTGTCCGTTCTCACGCTCGAAAATACATGAGAACGCGATCGAGCACACTTTTATCACTTTTTCGGGATCAACAAGGTTATATGAAAAATGAACCCCCCTGGAGTCTCCTTTAATCTCTTTTCAGACTCTCTAAACATGAAAAGATTGCCGAGCGACCTTGCTATTTTCACGCTCATTAAAGTATTTGAAGAAAGCGTCTGTTGGGCAATAATTTCTCTCTTTTTCAGTCTCTTCAGAATATTTTACGAAAAATGAACTGAGAGAGTTCTCTTTTAAGTGTTTTTCTAGACTCTATAATCATGAAAAACCTTCGAGTTTCTATCTTTGGACTCGTTAAACAAACATCGACAGACCCGTAATGGGACAGAACCACTCATTCCTAGGGTTCATTAAACATACTCCGAAGGACTTATCCGAAGGATAAACTTATATCAACAAGCATGTGTTATCCTCCTCAAGCTTGCGTAAAAATAAAGAGGTACTCGCCAGAAATGGTGGGGGGAAATTTGGGAAAATGATGTGTTCTCGTATTCATATTAATTGACAGTGAGTGTCTCTCTTGAACATGACACCCCCCTATTCATTATTTGAAGCCGGTTTGGGAAATCCATTTGTCTCTCATTCGATTTTCTACAAGGGCATACCCTGCGTCGTCTCTGAGTCAATGTTGTCAAATCATTGGTCGTGTCATTCATATGTTCAAGAGAAGTTCATCTGAAACCTTTATTGAGTCAGCCATCTGCAGTTGTCCATTCTCTCTGTGTCGACCTTCTCTGTGTCCAGTCCAACTTACATCATACTTTGTTTCACCTTCAAAATCTGTTACTCATTTCGTGTCATTGATGGGGGATACATCAAGGCCCTCCTGTGACGAGTTTTGTTCCGTCGACTTCAGCTCATTATCCGGAAACAAGACTTAGAAATTATTTGGTACCTTGGAACTTGCATGCCTCAATGGCAGGTTTCCTCGCTTTCGACAGTGGGTTTACATCATTGACCCCTGATCGAAAGATTCCATCGGATGTTCGACCTTAACTCATTCATTCACATTCGGTGGATTGTACTAGTGTACCTTGGGAGTTATTGACATTAATGGTGATTTCCCTCGCATTTGTTAACGGTTTCATCAATGATCGGTAATCAAGTGGTTTCTACCATGTTCAACTTCAACACATGTAATCACATGGTTAGATTTGTACTTTCGGGTGATGGGATTGAAGACCCTGGATCTCATCTCTTTGTCTAGGTTGCAATGGAATATGTATAATTTGTGACACATAGATCCACTTTGTATGTCTCGTGGCTATGTAATCTCAATTTGAATTTTCTTGCGTAGATCCACAGTGTATTCCTGGTGGCTATGCTATATTTTGACGCCATGGATCCACAATGTATGATTGGTGGCCATGACCTATGCTTATAATGTCATCCGTCTGTGATCTGAGTATGGGAATGCCTACCTCAAAACTAGTATGATATTCTGCAGATGCTTGGTTGTTCGCAGGTTTCCGATTAGGTGTGCTCCTGGTTTCCGACACACACACGCAGTTTACAAAGTATTTTGGTTGTCATTGATTCCGGCCTCATACTTTGGGGGGCATTCTGTTACCCATGATTTTGGTCATCTTGATGGTGTATTGATGATGGTGTACTCAGGCTCCTAATAAGAACTTTCTCCTGAGAAAAATGACATTCATCTCTTCCCAGAAAACATATTTTTGAAGAGAGTTCGCAGGTTGCTTATATCCTAGGGTGCGAGAATGACCCATTCTCGCAGGCTGCCTTCATCTAGGATGCGAAATTCTCGCACTATGCTACATAGCTAGGGTGCGAACTTGTTCTCAAGCTTGGAAAAATATGAAGTCTTGATGGTTCTAGAAGGGAATCTTCTAGAGAATGGGTTGGCATTCGAATGGTTATCATTTTATTGGTTTCCCTGATTTGGTGGGATCATTCTCATCCAAGTAACCATCTCATCCTCTCCTATATATTGATGGGATTCTCATGGAAAAGGTTAAGCAAGATTAATTGGAGAATTGGTGAAGGAATTGTGTGAAAGACCTAGCTTGAACAGGAGCTCGGAGACTCTAGCAAGTCTATCAAGAGGAATATGATCTTCTTCATACAAGGATCGAGCAAGTGTGTGTGTTGGAACCAAGAGCCACCGAAAGGAAGCTTGCGACATCAAGGCGATCATGTTGTATCTTCTACTTTCGATTAATATGATATAACGGCTTGCCTTTTTCCCATAAAGTCATTCTTACTTTATTGTGTAATTCCTTGATCATACACATAAGTTGACGATTGAATATATTTTGTTATCTTCACTTTGGTTGGTTTGTGTTGTCCTTGTCTTGACCTCATAAGAGCACTGGAACGAAGCGGGAGCAACAGAGACCCTAGGAAGCGATACAAATGTATGTCACTTGTTCCTCCCTACTAGCTAATTCAATGGTCATAACTCAGAGAAAGAGTCAGGTCCTGTCCTATTTTGTTCTAGATCCAAGTGGATCTAGGGAGATCTGTTAGTGTCCGCACCTACCGATTAGTCCGATAACAAGGGGAGAGGAATTGGATGGGGAGGCCTCAGGTCTCTTCCTGGATATGTCTCTATCAGCCTTATTCCTGAGTCGATCAACAACCAATATATTAGATTCTACTTCCACGGCTGCATCCTGCATGTGAGCCAGAGAAGTTGCTCTCCTTTCCCTTAACAGAAGACAGAAATCAAGATCAAAAGTTCTAGCATAAGTGATCTTAGCAAAGGCTTCTAAGGGCTTTATTTCAGCGGGGATCTTATTGTACATTTTATTGAATCTCTTGGAGAAATCAAAGACAAACTCTCCTTCCTTTCTCTTCAAAGACCCGAACTCTATCATGTAATACTTAAAGTCTTTTTTGTCTCCCCACTGTCTCAAAAATGCATTATCGAAAGACTCAATTCCATCGATAGATCCAGGAGGCAGGGCCCTAAACCACTTTCTAGCCTCGCCTTCAAGGCTATGGACGAAAATTCTCATCCATACGTCTGCATGCATGATAACATGATCATCTGTAAAATTGTAAAAGGCTTCAAGGTGCTCTTCTGCAGCTATGTCCCCTTCACATGTAAACTTGGGCAGCTTCTTAAGGTAGCCATCTGTTGGAAGGGAATTGAGAAGCTAAGGTAACAAAAGGGGAGCATACCTAGCGGCTATTATAGCCTCCATTCTAGTCATGGGGGAATTTGCTCCTGCCATGGGAATATTAGGTGGAGGAGAACTCAGAGGAAAAGGATCTCGAACAAGGGATACTGGAAATGAGCTTACAGGTGGACGGGGAAGCAATAGGGGATTCAGAGAGAAGGCTAAGGAACTTGAGTCAGCAGATGCTTCTCTCAGTGCAGTAGCAGCAACAATAATAAGAGGAGGGGTGGAAAAAGCTGGGGGTGGGGAAATATTATATGGTCCTAGGTCTACGTCAAGGTACAGCTTCAGGGGAGAGGGGAGTGACAAGGATTTCTCCCTCCAATCCTAGACCAGGAGGGGAGAACTCAGCAGGAACACTCTCGAAATTCAGGAAACGAGAAACTTCAGAAAAAGGTCTGCTAGGAAGTTGAGAAGAAGAAAATGGAGTTCCTATAGAAGGAGATGGAAAATTACTTGGTTCGGCGGTGGAAGTTTCTCTTTCAGAGGCCTTTCCTTTTATAAAAATCTCCTCCGGATCAGCTTCAAGTGTAGCTAAAGGCAGTTGTGGATGGGACCGCGTGTGTCTACCTCTGGAAGCCACAACTAAAACAACAAGTTCGCCAGAGTGGAGTCGTAACAATGGAGTCACCAGGTGCACAGTAGAAATATCGTAGGGCTATGATGCCTGATGCACCTTCAGAATCAGAGGCTCGATGTCGTTCAATCCCAGGGAAAATTTTCAACTTCATCCCTGGCAACGGCGCCAAGAAATGTTGGCGTCATAAGTCACTCCTGGATTGCGGCAGGAGTAAGCCTCAGGCCCATCAGTTTAAATGTCACAATTTGTTGATAAAGGGTGATGGATGGAAGTAAACTTGGAACAATATCGTTCTAACTCATAAACTAGGTTAGGCATGCACAAGCGGATGAGGCCTTGATTCAATTTCAGGCAGTAAGTTGTAATGAGGGCGAGTAGAAGGAAGACTTTTGTGAAGAAATGTGAAGAAAAAACATAACAACGTTATAATAAATCCTTTATCATAATACAGTCACGACGATTCATGTGAATCATTCAGTCATGAACTCTTTCAGTATGAGATCGAAACAAGATGAAAAAGAAAGTTGTCTTACATTAAACAAAGAAATTTCATATACAGATACATAGCCAAGAAAACCAGTGCTTCATTAAAACATTACAGTCGGGAGCTCAGCTCTACCATCCATCCTTACAGAAATACAAAAACTGAGTATATATACTCAGGGAAATTTTCCACCTTCGCAGCAGGAAGGTAGCTGAGACATTAAAGTCCAAATTAGCGTGTGCAGGCTCCTCAGTCAAACCTGGACGGAACTTCTTCGTCAGACGCCATCTTAACTCAGCATGGCTCTTGCAGGGGGACCTGCATACAAGGGTACCACGGGCTGATTGCTCCAGGCCTTTTCCATGCCCTCCATTTATAAGTTGAGCTGAGGTCTCAAACACTTGTTCAATATTCATTAATTTTTTTTTCCATGGAGGGTGGCCTAGACTGAAAACATAAAGAGAGAGACCTTGTGTCCTTTGAAGTGTCGAAATGGCTCCCGGGCGCTTTTACATTTCTTGTTTCGGGTTTCAGGGATTCTCGATGCAGTGGAGGAGCGACCCCTTTGTCCTTTGAAGTCCCGGTAGCCGAAATGATGAAATGGCTCTCGGGCGCTTTTACATTTCACGTTTCGGGTTTCGGGGATTCCCGATGCAGTGGAGGAGGGACCCCTTTGTCCTTTGAAGTCCCGATAGCCGAAATGTCGAAATGGCTCCCGGGCGCTTTTACATTTCGCGTTTTGGGTTTCGGGGATTCTCGATGCAGTGGAGGAGCGACCCCTTTGTCCCTTAAAGTCCCGGTAGCCGAAATGCTGAAATGGCTCCTGAACGCTTTTACATTTAGCGTTTCGAGTTTCGGGGATTCCCGATGCAGTGGAGGAGAAACCCCTTTGTCCTTTGAAGTCCCGGTAGCCGAAATGCCGAAATGGCTCCCGGGCGCTTTTCGCATTTCAGGTTTCGGCGATTCCCGATGCAGTGGAAGAGAGGCTCCCTTGTCTCTTGAACTCTCGGTAGTCGAAATGTCGAAACGAATTTTGGGCGCTTTTTGCATTTCGGGTTTTGGGGTTTCTCGATGCAGTGGAAGAGAGACCCCCATGTCTTTTGAAGTCTCGGTAGCCGAAATCGTGAAACGGAAAATCACTTCGCGACTTTGGCCATAAGAGATGAGCCCATGCGCTAAACCTCGTGCAATTCCACGACTCAAGCTTACCTGATGATCGTTGATCTGCTCCATCTATGGATCCTCGTCGTTGAAAACAAAATGCCCGCTCGCTTGATTTTAAGCCCAAAATGGACTTCTTCTGTGCGCTGTGCTCGACGCTCATGATTGCGGCCTTTGAATAAAACTCATTTGATGGGTTTTTAAACCCCATTTCTACGCATTTACACCAAGGGTCTGAAATCAGAGTTAAACAACACCTTGCAAGAATTGGCACTAACACCCAGAAGGAGAAGTTGGCCCCAGTAAGTCTGCCAGAACCACTATAAATACAGGGTGCCAATTCTCATTATTCATATTCTCAGAATTGCAGAGAGCCAGTTGTGCGCAAGTTTCTGGGGAAGGTGTTGCGCCAGTTTTCTAAGTGGGACTATCTGATCATCTTTGGTTTCTATTCTTGCTTGGTGCATTAGCCTTGCTTGGCTATTGATTGCTACCAGTATTCTTCTCTGTCAAGGTCAAGGTGCTCAGAGAGTGCCTTCGGCCTATGGTTGGGTGACAAGGGTATTGTCAATGGTAAAACGAGCACAATCCTTCATATTCTAACAGGTTATGGGCCCACACCTCCTTCATTCAGCCTAAATGTTGGAAGGAAGCATAGCCGTTAGGATATTGAGCTCGTTGAGGAACTGGCACTAGGGTTACTAGCAGGAGAAGCCTCCAAGACACTATCGCTAGGGTTACTAGCAGAAGCAGTTGTAGAAACCCTAATCTCAGATCCGACACCTTGTGATGGAGCATCTCGCTCAAGAAGAAGATATTCAGATGCGCCCTAATTCAATGCACCTCTTGGCTCTTTCAGAAGACAGAAACGACGAAGTTGAAGTTTTGGATCAAAGCATGACCAGTTATCAGTCAACCGAATACATGAGTGAAACAATCAGTGTTTTACACTACTTAGCACTTACCGGAACGATTGAAGATGACATGTGGATAATCGATAGTGGAGCTTCTAAGCACATGACGGGAGATCAAACCAGACTCTCAAATCTAAATGAAAAGAAGACCTCATACATGGTAGAGCTTGGAGACAAAACCACTTACCTCGTGGAAGGATTTGGACAAGCCTCCATCAAAATGAAAATAGGTAACTATGTTCACTTAAGCAATGTTTTATATGTACCTGGTTTAGAAAAGAATCTTGTATTGATATCATGCCTAGAAGATAAAGGAAACAAAATAGCCTTCGTGGATGGAAAGGTGTTATCTTGGCATAAAGACTCCAGCATAGAGAATGCTAGGGTTATTGGAAGTCGTGAAGGAAATCTGTATAGACTACTAGAACAAAATGAAGAAGCTCTCGTACATGACGAAGTCAACCCTAATGAGCTTTGGCATAAAAGGTATGCTCACATCAACTATCAAGCATTACCTTTTCTCAAAGCATGACGAAATCTACACATGAAGGAATCTGCAAGGGATGTGCCCTTGGGAAGAATATCAAGAAACCACTCCCAATCAACAACAACAGATCTAAGGAGATTCTAGATCTGATACACTCAGATGTTTGCGGTCTGATGCCAGTAAAATCTCTAGGAGGATCTTCTTACTATGTAATCTTCATAGATGACTATTCAAGAAAGACTTGGATATATCTACTAAAGACAAAAGACAAAGTATTCAACAAGTTTCAAGAGTTCAAAGCAGAAATAGAAAACCTCACGAATAAGAAGATCAAGACATTAAGAACCGATAATGGTGGAGAATACACATCAAAGGAACTTGTTGCATTCTGCAAATCGGCAGGGATTAGGAGGGAGTTGATTGTTCCTTATAATCCTCAACAAAATGGTGTAGCAGAAAGAAAGAACAGATCCATTGAAGAAACCGTAAAAGCCTTACTAAATGATCAAGGTCTATCCATGTTCTTATGGGGATAAGCAGCAATGACAACAATATATGTGCAGATCAGAAGTCCTCATCGTATATTGAAGGACATGACACCAGAAGAAGCTTTCTCAGGTAAGAAACCTAATGTGGAAAATCTAAGAATATTTGGATGTCCTGTTTACTCTCACATTCCCAAGGACAAGAGGAATAAACTAGAACCTTCAGGAAAGAAAGGGATATTCGTGGGATACAGTGATTCATACAAAGATTATAGAATATATATTCCAGAACAACACAAGATCGAAGTCAACAGAGACGTAACATTCAATGAGAAGATGGCCTTCAAGAAATCCATAGAAGAAGAAGAGATTGAAGAACTTAACGAAGAAAGCACAGAAAACGTAAATGACGAAAAGGAACTACCTGATCATCCTATGGAGCCATGTGAAAACATTGATTCATATATCGTACCTAAGACCAAGAAAAGACCAGCTTGGCTTGAAGCTACCTTACAAGGCGCAGAAAGACTCAAGGTTCCGAAAGGAACATTCATAAAGAGTAAAAGACCTAAAAGATTCTCAAGTTATGCAACAGACATGACGAAGCTTCTAGATGAAGAACCTACCACATTTGAAGAAGCAGTACAAAAAGGACAATGGAAAGAAGCTATGACGGAAAATCATCAATCCATTATGAAAAATGAGGTATGGGAAATTGTACCTAGATCTAAAGAAAAATCGGTGGTAACTTCAAAATGGGTATACAAGATCAAACATGCAGCAGACGGAAGCGTGGATAAATACAAGGCAAGATTCGTAGCTAGAGGGTTCTCCCAGAAGGAGGGAGAATATTATGAAGAAACGTTTGCTCCGGTGGCTAGATATACTTCCATCGGAGCTATCATATCTCTTGCCGCTTCCATGGGATGGAACTTACATCAGATGGATGTAAAGACAACTTTCCTCAATGGAGCTATTGAAGAAGAAGTATATATTGAACAACCTCAAGGGTTTGAGGTACATTCCAGAGACATTCACGTTTGCAGATTGAAGAAAGCTCTATATGGACTCAAGCAAGCTCCAAAGGCTTGGTATGCCAGAATGGACAACTATCTAACGAGACTTAGTTTCTCCAAGAGTCATGCAGATCCAAACCTTTATTACAAAGTCATGGACAATGCACCTGTGATTCTACTATTATATGTTGATGATCTATTCATAACAGGTGAAGAGTCTCTCATTATCCAGTGCAAGAAGGAATTAGCTTCTGAATTTGATATGAAAGATCTAGATCTCATGCATTACTACTTGGGACTAGAAGTATGACAAAAGCGTGGTGAAGTATTACTTGGACAAGGAAAGTACGCAATAAAGATCCTTCAAAAATTTGGAATGATGGATTGTAAGTCCATGGCCACTCCTATGAATGCGGATATAAGAAAAGTGAAAGTTCTAGATTCTAATCCAGTAGATCCATCTCTATATCGACAACTAATTGGGTCATTGTTGTATTTGGTAAATACTCGACCAGACATTTTCTTTGTCATGAATACACTAAGCCAGTTCCAGGTGGAACCAAGACATGAGCATTGGATAGCTGCAAAGCATGTATTAAGATATATTCGTGGAACAATAAACTATGGTTTGAGATATACTACATCCAGCAATATACAGCTTCATGGATTCATAGACTCAGATTGGGCAGGAAGTGTAGAAGATAGAAAGAGCACTTCAAGTATGTGTTTCAGCTTGGGCTCCGCTATGATATCTTGGGGCAACAAGAAACAGAAGTCTGTCGCACTCAGCATAGCAGAAGCAGATTATATCGCAGCATGTGAAGCATGCACTGAAGCAATATGGTTAAGGAAGTTAATCTTCGACTTATTTGATCAGATTCCAGAATCAACCATAATACATTGTGATAATCAAAGTTGTATAAGATTATTAGAACATCCTGTGTTTCATGAAAGGTCGAAACACATTGAGATCAAATACTACTTTATTCGAGATAAAGTCCAGGAAGAGGTAAAGCTCGAGTATATCCCCATTGACGAGCAGACAACAAACATTCTGACAAAACCTCTATCCAGAATAAAGTTTTCATATTTTCAAGAGAAGATGGGGATCATGGAAATAACTCCCTTAACTGAAAGGGAAGACTCTCCAGGTTAGGAGGGAGCACTTAAAAATATTATTGAAACATTTATCTTTGTGATTGAAAAATAGTCCAGATTGGACAGATTCTTTCCTATTCGGAAAGTGGATTGAGATTTCTGATGGATAGCGATTTTCCATTGTGGTTAACATGGGAAATGGTCCAGATTGTTGATGTATCATAGACAGTGACTTCTCATTGTGGTTAACATGGGGAGTGGTTTAGGGCAGTCTCTTTTCTTGAGGGTTACTCAAGAAGACTGGCCTGCCTCGTCGGACAATGATTTCTCATTGTGGTTAACATGAGGAATGGTCTGTTTTGGAGGTTGATACAGGACACTCTTTTCCTCTTGTGGTTAACAGAGGAACTGGTCCGGATAGTCATTCCTTAGGGTTTATACATTCTCTCCAAGGTGCACTTTGATTAGTGTAGGAGGAATGGCCCAGGGCGGGGAATGGTCTAGGCTCAGCAATCAGGGACATGCATTCCTTAGGGTTTATACATTCTCTCTAAGGTGCACTTTGATTAGTGTAGGAAGAATGGCCCAGGGTGGGGAATGCTCCAAGTTCATAAGACAAGACAATTATTCTTCCTTTCTTGAGAAGAATAGTCCAGATATCTCATTGTTCTACTATGAGGGCAAATATTCTTTCATATCTCACAGACGTGAGTGAAAGATTGGCCTAGATGATTCATTCTATTTTAACAATATTTTTCTGTGCAAGTTGGCATCAGATGATTGTTATGGAGACTACCTGTCTCCAGACAATAGAGATATACTACTGTGGTGGATTTGTTCCACTATTTGTGACTATGTGTTATGGTTTGAGTAGTTTTGTACTACCATGGATAAACACAGGTGTGTTCTATCAATTGATATTGTACCAGTTGTCATAGGAGATTATCCAGTTGGATATTGATGACGATGCTTGTGATACTACCAGTTGAATGGTCTATTTGTGATCAAGACCATACCTCCCTAGCTAGGAGGGAGTGTAAATATTATGGTATCTTCGGGAGGTATGAACCTCTATTGTGACCTATGAAGAGATTAAAATATTCTGGAAGGAAGCAAAGAAGTAAAAGAAACCCTAGACGAGATGTCGATTGTAGAAATATAATTAATGTGAATTAATTAGTATCCAGAAGGAGAAGTCGGCCCCAGTAAGTCTTCCAGAACCACTATAAATATAGGGTGCCAGTTCTCATTATTCATATTCTCATAATTATAGAGAGCCAGTTGTGCGCACTGCAGTTGGCAGTTTTGTGCGCAAGTTTCTGGGGAATGTGTTGCGCCAGTTTTCTGGATGGGACTATCTAATCAACTTTGGTTTCTATTCTTGCTTGGTGCATTAGCCTTGCTTGGCTATTCATTGCTACCAGTATTCTTCTCTTTCAAGGTCAAGGTGCTTGGAGGGTGGGTTCGTCCTATGGTTGGGTGACAAGGTATTTTCAATGGTAAAACGAGCACAATCCTTCATATTCTAACACTATGATGTAATTGGAATTTAATAATGTTTTTCAGTATTTAAGCATCTTTTAAGTTCAAAAGTTGTTTCTTTCATTGAGTGTTATAAGCAATGTTATCAGTGTTAATGTTTTACTTATACAGCTAGCAGTTACAGTTCTTCTTTATTATTATAATCATTTAGCACATTAGCTTCATAAATAAGATCATTGAAAGAGAGGCAATCATAGAAACAATAGAGACACAGATTATCCTGGGAACCCTTCATGGAGAAGAAAACCCAACAAAAGCTTCCTCAATATAGATAGACCAAAAACAAGGCAAAAGATCCTCCTCTACTCCTTCACTAGGAAAGAGTAGCGCACTACTTATCTAAGAGATACCAAGACATAGACCAAAAACCCTCCTTGACATCACCCCCAGTTCTAGCAGCTTATCCTCCAAGACTTTCACACTTTTTCCTCTTGTTGCAGAGCTTATGAGTGAGTGAACAAATGAGGCTCTGACCTCCCTTATAAATAGTGGTCTAGCCAGCCTAAAATTAGGTTTGGGCCGACCTGTCACTTTTCCCACTTAATTTACATTTTAATTGTCAAGGCACAAAAGGGCCGACTTTTATAAAGGCACAATAGGGCCTAATAAATATAATATAATAATATTATTCAACATGCCTTCTTAGGTAGAATATTCTTCGAAGTTACAATATTTCAACACTCCCCCTTAACAAGAAGGGTATTCTACAGACAACATCAATAACAACTAACTGGACTCAATATAACATTCGGAGGAGGAAACATCATCATCAACATCTGAAACACTGTATGTCATATCTGTAGATCATCATAAGTTTTTCTCATCATCAACATCAGTAGAAACTAAACATCATCATCATCTGCAACACAGAGCTAGAGTAACATCATGGAGCTGGAACATCAACATCATTAAGAACATGAAGTTGGAACATCAACATCAACAACATGAAGCTGGAACAACAACATCAATGGTAATAGAATGAGACAAGAGCATCAACAACAACAACAACATCAACAACAACAATAACAGTGGGCACTTCGACAGATTGTCCATCTGGACCTTATGGGATCTGTCCAGGGATAATAAAATCCCCTAACGAGCTGCCACACAACTGACCACAACAAGTATATACATACATAAGCACTCAGACAAACCGTCCATTCGGACCTCACGGGCTCTGTCCAAGGATGATCAATCCCCTAGGATATAAATCATAACTGATTTGCCCTGCTGGTGGTCAGGATACCATAGTATCATCAGCATCACTCCCCCCTTTCGAGGGAAGTCCTTTCGGACTACACCAAACTTGTCTCGGAAGTACTCAAACTTCACATGAGACATAGGCTTAGTCAACACATCTGCTACCTGCTCATCTGCACCAACATACTGGAGCTTTACAGCTCCCTTTTGTACCAAGTCATGAATGTAGTGTTACCGGATCTCAATGTGATTCATCTTATCGTGGAACACCAGGTTCTCTGACATCTTTATGCAACTCTGGTTATCACAAAAGATCACGGTAGCATCCATCTCTAGGTCAAATAGACCTATCAACAAATTTCGAAGCCATATGGCTTCACAACTTGCAGAGCATGCTGCAATGTACTATGCTTCTGTCGTATTGAGAGAAATACTGGATTGCTTCATGCTTTGCCACAAAGTCATGGTTGACCCCAAATTGAAACAACATCCTGAAGTGTTTTTTCTATTTGAAGCCCTTCCAGCCCAATCTGAATCAGTATAGCCATACAATCTGAAGTCACAATCTCTAGTATAATAGAGGCCATAGTTCAATGTACCCTTAAGGTATCTCATCATATGCTTTGTGGCTACAAGGTGAACACGTATGGGCTCCACCTAATACTGACTCAAGGTGTTCACAACAAAGCATATATCTGGTATGGTATTCGTTAGATACATCAACGACCCAATCATATGTCTGTATAGAGTAACATCAACTATTTCTGACGAAGTATCAACCAATAACTTCATATTCGTTTCCATAGGAGTGGACATGGCTCTACAGTCCATCATGTCGAATCTCTTCAGAATTTCCACAACATACTTTCCTTGATTAAGGAAAATCTCTTCTTGGCTCTGCCATACTTCAAGACCTAAGAAATAGTGCATCGGGCCTAGGTCCTTCATTTCAAATTCAACAAGCTTATTCTTATAATTTGTGATGATCTTTTCTTCATCTATCAAGAATAAGTCATCCACATATATAAGCAATATAATTGGTCCATCATTCTCAATCTTGAAGTAAAGGTTGGGATCAACTTTACTCTTGGTAAATCCCAAGCTCATCATAAAACTATCAATCTTGCCATACCAAGCTCTTGGAGCTTGCTTCAATTTGCAGACATGAATCTTCATGTCCTGTACTTCGAAACCAAATTTTCACATCGCATTGTACCAACCTGGTACACTTGCTTAGTTGCAATTCAATCTACATAATCATGTGTTGGTTCTATGTGCTTTCTGCAAATCACTATTTGTCTCACTTCCTGAGAGTATGTCCTCTATTTTTTCTACAATTGTTCCTTCTGGACCCGGGGCTCTACACCTACAACTACTATTTCTGAGGTTGAGAATGATTTCTCTATTCTAACTGTAGTTGTTAAACTCTGAGAGTAGCTCCTCTATTCTATCATAGCAACAACTTCATCTAAAAATGAGAGTGGTTGATACTGAAGGTATTTTTTCTTCTTTCATGGAGGTAGCTCAATCTCAAATACAGGGACTGCTCCCTCTGAATCTCATACTGTATCATAATCATGGTTGTTCTGACTGTCTTCATGAACACTGGAACTATTTCTTCGATTACTGGAGCAAGTGTCTCGTCATAGTCTTATCCCTCTTCCTGGGACAATCCTCAGGACACAAATTAGGCTTTGTACATCTCTATAATGTTATCTACAACATGCTTGATCTGTTAGATCAATCTTGGAAGTCACCACTGACTTCCCTTCTGGTCTTAAGGAAAAATCCATATCCCAGTCCTTTTGACTGGCTTCCTCCTCTGTCATTGAAACAAGGGAATTTTCTCAGGAGATTTCATGTCTCCTAGAGGTCTCTGAAGCTACGATCTAGTCTTCTCAACTCATGGCATTTGTCTGTCAGTCCTGGAAGACATATTTTTTTCCCATCTGATCCTTTCTTAGATCAGGATTACTTTGAGTTTCCATGCTCCCTTTGAAGCTATCTAATATTTGGAGCCATATGCCCCCTCTGATATGTCTCGTCAATGCTATATGTCTTTGAATCCTTAAAGTGTCATGGGCCCATGATGGTCTCTTTCTGGTTACTGCATTGATTCTTGGTAGGCCCTTCTGGCTCTACTAACTCTTCCTGGTGATCTCAAGAGTGATTAATTGCACCAAAGGGATTTGTTTGGTCATCTTTGGAGCCTTCTGCTCCTCATGATCTGTCTCCATATAAGATGTTATGTATCTAGAAAAAGTAGCTTCATTTTATTCTTCGGTACATGAATGTATACGATCATATATACAACTTGGATAGTCTGCTTCATGTCTCATCTAATATGTTTCCTCCTGCAACCGTCACTATAGCTCCCTCAAGGTTATCACTTGTGACTTTCCCGGAGCAAACAAGAAGGGAGAAACAATAGA
This sequence comes from Picea engelmannii, assembly GCA_009831015.1. Lineage (NCBI taxonomy): Eukaryota > Viridiplantae > Streptophyta > Pinopsida > Pinales > Pinaceae > Picea > Picea engelmannii. Next base: position 10,547 of record ML839585.1, on the reverse strand, counting down.
CAAGAACAATACTCTTTATAGTAATAATATAAATAATAGGAAGAGCAATCGTCACAGTAGCTCCTTCAGAGCTATCACTTGTGACTTGCCTGAAACAAGGGTCAAAAGTAAGAAAATACAATAATACAAAATGAGAGCAACACTCTTCTAGTATTGTGATCAATCATTCCTCCATGGTAATCTGGAAACAAAAAAAGAAGTTTCTCCTAGAGGAGATGTTAGTTATATCTGGTAAATGATTACAATAAGCATTTATCTCAATAATGTTCACATGATACCAAGTATAAAAAAATTCAAAGATTACTATCACAACTGTATTGTTTACTTGTAATGAGGCAGTTATCAAACTTGACATGTGCAAATTTGAATCTTATCTACTTAATCAATCAAACTTGTAACCTAGAGTCTTGTCCTCAAGAATGAGTGTTGTTTTTCTTCTGAGTCTCCTTCACTCAAGATTACAAGTATTCTCTTCAACCTGTCCTCTGTACTAAGATAATATGTTTTTTTGACATAAATCTAAGTTAGAGAATAAACTCTATAATCTCAACCTTAATCAATCTAATAGTTTTGCCTTTGATTTTGACCAATGGTTAGTATGATAGTCATAAATTCAACAGATCAAAATACAACCTAGTTGTTCATAAGATCACAATAATGCCATAACAAATAGAGGCATATCAAATTAATCAAACCTAGGGTGCATTGTTCCTCTGAATGTGTTGGATCTGAGATCTTTCTGGATCTATAATTGTTGTTTAGACAAAAGATCCTTTCTCTTGCAAATACCCTTTAGAATAATGATATAGTTTGAACATATGTAAGTACATACCTCTTACAGTAATGGTAGGTAGTGGCACCATCCGGTAGCAGCAACAAGCAATAACGAACCTTTAAAACTTCAAAGGTTCTTCAACTTGTAACTTAAAGTTAGTTGGATCTTTGCTAGGGTAAGACACACTAGGACAATAAAAATCAGCCCCAACACTACACAAAAAATTTCACTGCAACTGGTACTGTAGCTGCAACTGCAACTGCAGCTGCAACTGCAACTGGTACTTCAACTGCAACTACAACTGCAACTTAGGGTTTTATGAGGAAGCCCTAATTTTTTAAAACTTCAAATTTCAGAATTATGATCCAGGAACTAGATGCGCCCTCCTAGTGTGAACTCCTAGATGTGGTTACTTCCCCCGATGTCCTACTTAAATAGGGAAAGCGTCACACTTAGGGTCTATGCAGAGACCCTAATTCTACAACAGCTGCAATACTGAAAACTGGATTGTGAGTTGGTCTCTTTCAGGCTTGCTCTGATACCATGTTGATGTTTTTCTTGTACATCTAGCAGTTACGGTTCTTCTTTATTATTATAATCATTTAGCACTGTGCTAAATGATTATAATAATAAAGAAGAATCGTAATTGCTAGATGTATAAGTAAAAAATCAACATGGTATCAGAGCAAGATTGAAAGAGACCAACTCACAATCCAGTTTTCAGCATTACAGCTATTGTAGAATTAGGGTTTTTGCATAAACCTTAAGTGTGACGTTTTCCCTGTTTAAGGAGGACATGGGGGGAAGTAACCACATCTAGGAGTTCGCCCTAGGAGGGTGCATCTAGTCCTTGGATCAGAATTCCAAAAATTGAAGTTTGAAAAAATTAGGGTTTCCTCATAAAACCCTAAGTTGCAGTTGAAGTATCAGTTGCAGTTACAATATTTCAACAATCAGATCGAACCGGTCGAGCCCAAAAATGTGAAACTGGACTGGACCGGAAAAAAACGGTCGACCAAAAACTACATAAAATATTCAAATTTTGAAAAAAAAACATATATATTCATGTGCATCCATATGAATCCAAACCATTTATACACAAATGTGCAAACTTTCTCATTTATATAGCAAGTATGAGTGTATATAACCAAAATAGCAACAAGTGCAATCCATCTCTAAACCAAAATACATCAACAATGAGGCTTTAAATGGGCTCTAGAGTCCAAAAAAAATCATGCTACAACAAATAACTACATATCATCAAGATCATTACTTATTTTAGGATCCTCATCATCAATCCCACCCTCTAAGCATTAGAATAAGATAGAAAAATCTTAACATTCCTAATCAGTGATTTTACTTCACTGAAGGTTACATTTTTACTAGGGTCATGACTGAAGAGTTCAACAATCATTGTCACCAACATTGAGGTACATAGACGACTTGGTTTTCTTGATTAAATGCCAGTTCCATACCCTCATACATGATAGAATCCAGTGGAAATGTTGCAATCCTGCCAATCTTGAAATCCCGAAAATTGTTAAGATTGTTGAATTTTGAATGGGACCTAAAATTCTACTTTCTCCATATGAAGTTCAATGAGGTTGGAACCACTCTCAAATATCTTGAAACAATTAATGGTAATGTTAAAAATTTAAGTAAAAGGATGTGACATTCTCCTTTAAGAATTTAACATTACCATTACCCTAGGGTTAGGTAATAGGTCCCCCTTCCATTAAACAATTGTATTTTTTTCTAAAAAAAATTGAAATTTGTGATCCTAGATGTGTTGTATGGAATCGGTCGGTTCTGTACAAAACCGACTAGTTTAGTGAAAATGGTTGGTTGCTATTCAAAGCCGGCCAATTCAGTACTGAACTAGCCAGAAACAGTTCTATCGCACCAATGAGACCATTTTTCCCTCCAAACAGGTTCAACCGGTCGATTTTGCTGGACCAACCCAGTTTTAATAACACTAGTTATAACATCTTCCTAGACTAGGAAATGTATGTTGAATTTCTTTGGCAAACATGAAATATGAAACTCCTTTGTAGCACCCTTGATGAGGAAACCCATGGACCATGAAATTACAAGGCATGTGTCTTTCCAATGTTATCAAGGTTGGTTGGTCGAGATCGGTCCAAACCCCTCAGCCCCCGAATGAGTCACCGAATTAATCCAGGAGGCCAGTTCAGTACCAAACCAACTTGTTCACAATAAGTTCATATTAGTTCAATTGGTGGTTCACAATCAGTGCACACTGGTGAGTCCATTGATATCTATTTCCACTTTTGTTTTTAAATGTAATAATTGTGGGACTCTTGGGTTCATATGGTTTTTTCCTTTTCATCTTTGATATGTTTGACAATTTGTTACATATTGGCATGCTTTGCTTTTCATATCCTTCCAAAAATACCATTGGTAGATGTAGTAACTAACGTGGCAAGTTTTCATAAAATTGTGACCTATCAAGATTTGTTTCTATAAAAGTGGGTGTGATTGGACCACCAAATAAATCAAAGAGTGCGAGAATGGGGGAAGGATGTGTTAGAAAAACAAGATCGTGGAGCAACAAAATAAAACAAATGCGAAAATTAAACACAGAAGATACACAATACAATAGAGACACGGATATACATGGTTCATCCAGTGTGGGCTATATCCACAATAGAAATTGTCAGGCATTTCTTTTTATTATCCAACAAATGAACGGATACAACCTATAGCACGTTCGTTGTAACTTCCTCTTCTTTCTCTCAATCTCCTCTCTCAGAATACAATATTTTCCATAACACACAATGACAATACAATTCCCTCATAAAAGAGGGTTGCCTTCTAGGGAAAAAAACCCTAACATAACTTCTACCGTCAGATCTGCGACCGTATAATGAACTATCCAGATTGACTATGAAATTACAATATTTGAATTGCAAAAAATCAAAATTTTGTGTATCTTGCAGTTTCTTTGACCTGCATATGAATTATGAAGATAATCAGGCTCCACAACAAATAAGATGTTTGTTACTCACATCTGTAACAAATAATCTATGTATAGGAGTGAGAAAAAGATTATTCTTGAATTATTATTTTAGACTTTGAAATTTTAATTCAATATTTCATCTATTTTTTAAATATTTCATGATATACTACAAAACTATTTTGTTCTTGTATTATTTGTAGTTCTATAATATATTTATATTTGTAGTGCATGCTTGAGTTTACATGCCTACCTTGGGCTTTTTTTCCTAGAAAGGGTGAGATCAAATCCCTTACTATGGACCTCTTTGACTTGCACTAAATCATTGTGAGTAGCAACAACCACTATTGTGCTAAGGAAGGTTTGAAGGTTAATCCCCAAGGCATATTACAAGGTCATATATTATAGAGCTACAAATCACTCTAGAACAAGTATTATTGTAGCATATAGCCAAAAAAAATAAAAATAAAAAAATCATGAAATATTGAAAGATAGACTATTCAAAAAATAATTAAAATATTATGCACTATATGCAAGATAAAATTCATTGAAACTTCCCTCAAAGCATTAGAAGATACCAAATTGTAAGAAAGGATGGCCACCCTAGTGTTCATGAAGATCATATTGTAGATGGCGGTATGCATGCCATTCAACATTTATGCTGCTAATAATGAAGTTTAAAGTTTAAATTTGTGGTTTTAAATCGAAAATAACCTTCTTAAATCCCATTGGCTGGTTTGTTGATATATTAATGCCATTGAGCATCTAAAAGATAGAGGCTTTTTTCAATTGCTTCTAATATCAATGTTTAAAGTTTAGAGTTGTGGTTTTGAATTGAAAATAGCCTTCTTAAATCCCATTGGCTAGTTTGTTGATATATTAATGCCATTGAGCATTTGAAAGATAGAGGCTTTTTCCAATGTATTGGTATATTGAGAGAAAAGAAACCTATTTCCATCTAAAATCTTAGACAAGACTATACAACCCCAACTCATTGAAGAAACTAGTGACACAAACAATTATTCACTTGGTCTAATCTCAAACAAAAACATGATCACTTCCCAAAATGATTAGATTCGATGTCACACTCGACAAAAATATATATTTGTTTCAATTATTCGACTTCTAGACTTGTGAAGATAGTAGGGGGGCTACACCTTCTAAGCATCATCAAATTGCTTTTTATGTTGTCTAGTGAGTGAAGATCAATTTTTGTCAACTAAGGAAACATTCGTGCCTAATTCGTCTTAAATTTGCAAGCCCCCATGTTGTTGTGAATTTGTATGAAAATTTGGAATTTAACCCTCCACCCAAGGTGTGGATTTGGATAAATGAGTGGTCGAATGAATTTATGTCTTAAATGGATTGTTCTTGAGACTTTATGGTGAATAAGAAGTCACCATTTTTAAGAGAGATAAAAATGTTTGTTACAAAGGATTTGAGGTTACCAAGTAGTAGCTCAAAAGGTACCCTTTTAATGAAAAGCTAGGAAGCAGTGCAACCAAGTTAAACTAAGCAACTAATATTGAAGGGGAAAGAGAGCCAAAGAAGCATAATTTTGAGCCTTAATTAATTAGATCAAGGTGGGGAAGGGACCAACTAAGAAACTTTTCATATCTTGCATTGTTATGCATGCAATTGAAATAATTCAAGCTATTCAAACAAAACTTAGAAGTGTTATTGATAATGTTAGAAATTCCCAAGCATTCACTACTAATTATTTCAAGCCATTTGGAAGATTTTTTTATATAGAGAGGTTATGTAGACTTGTAGAGACATAACCCCAATTATATTCATTGAAACTCAATCATCTTAGTGATATTTGACAATAACTCTAGATGAGTTGAAAAAACACAAAGTAGATGATAAGTATTTAGGGCTTGATGGTTTTCTTTGGTGAGAGCCTATCAATATTAATTTGCATGTAACATTCTAAAATCCACTCAATATTAGTGATCTTAGGAATACCTCTTACCAAGGATATGGCTTCTTAGATTTTCCATTATTCATCTTAGCCATACCTCTAGCATGGATGGACAATTAAGCATATTTTCACATAGAAACCCAAGAATCACATGCCATAATCCTAAATTTGTCTCTACCTCCTAGAGAATCTTGTGCACATGTAATCTATAGATATGAACATGTAAAATTCATGGTTGTCATTGAACTCCTCATATAGCATTGTCATCATTGAGGTTTGTTCGACTACAAAAATATTCACACAGTCTGGTCATTGCATGGAAGCCTCTATGAAAGTATAAAACCAAAATTGTTGAAATTGCACAAACATTTCAATCCAATTTTTTGTTGTCATGATAGTAAATATGTACTTTCTTTGTGTTTATTTTTCAATGATTAATCACATTATTGAATTGCTGCAAATTTGTAACTTATTTCATGTGGTGTGAATTCTCGATCTTATTGTTTATGGAGAAACTAAAGAGGTTTACAATTTTTGTGAATGAATGATGAAAATGATTCATTTAGATCTCCCAGTCATGAACAATTCCTAATAAAGTCTTAGAGTTCTATGTGATGGATTTTGAATGTTGCATCAAAATTGTGTTCATTGCATGCCTAGAGGAATCTACTTCTATCTAGAAGGCATGGGCAAGAGAAATGGCAACTTGGTGATTTTGATCCCTTTGAATGATTCCCAATATGAAAATTCTCAACTGAAATAGACTTGGTCATGGTTTAATGTATTAAAAAGAGTGTGGCATGAGAGAAGTGTGCAATAAATTCTAAGATAGTTCACCATTCTCATGAAACATCATAGGTTATGATGTTATTAGTGGTTACTTGTTGATAATCAATTAACAATATACACAAGTTCGTGTTGTCCAAATGTGCATTTCTCTAGTAATCAATTAACAATATACACAAGTTCGTGTTGTCCAAATGTACATTTCTCTAGGATTACAATTATCATATCTCTGTACGATGTTGTAAAGACTTGAAATATTGCAAGTGGTCTTTCTTGTAGGGTACAATTATGTGCACATTATTTAATTAATTGTGCAGATGAAAATAAATTAATTACGAATAATGAGTAACTTGTATTTATCCATTGCATAGATAGATCCCAAGTTTAAGTAAGCTTAACTTGGAAAATATTCTAGTTATTGGCTTAGTGAAAAAGAAATTAAAGAGTAGTTTGCATGCAAGTGTTTTCTCTATGAAGAAAGTACCGAGTCCTCATTATACAATAATAAATTTGATACATAAATAGTTGAACATTGTCCATTTCTCCATGGATGTTTCCCTTTCAAGGGTTTTGCCACTTATATCCCTCTACTGCGCTAAGGTCGCACGACACCGCCCGGTTTTGGAGGTGTGGCATTTTGTGCAAGTTACCATAACTTTCACTTGGCACATAAAATTTTGATGAGAGAAGAAATATTAGAGTACTTCATGACAAAATTTTAGACTTGGAAGGGTCTAAATTTCAAAGTTACATCAGAAGGAAGGTCAACCAAAAGGACAGACTCCAAATCAGAGTTTCAAAGGTATGTTCACTTAAAACTATCATAACTTTTGATTGGGGTGTCTGATTGAGCTGATTTAAAAGCCACTGGAAAGAGAAAACATACGATATTATATTGGAAAAATGATTATAACTATTTGAGATCATTATTCTTAATATATTGAAGTTGTAAGTTGAATGTTTGGGTTAGACCTGAATTAAGAATTAATGGAAATACCCCATTTTTATGGAGATAAAGATACATACGAAATTAGTCCTATGGAATGGTTGAGGTTGGAAATACGATACAAATCCTTTAACAACAAGAAGTTATTTTTTGGGTGAAGCTCAAGAGTAGTGGATGAGTATTAATATTGATACTAGATGGAACATCACATGGGAATAATTTGAAGAACTCTTCTCAAATAAATGGAATAGGGATACAAAAATGGAGGCAATGTATAAAATTCAAGAGTTAAAAGTAGCAAAAGAAGAGATTAAGAACAAGAGTGATGAGGTATCTAAGATACAATACCTTAATGAAACACTCATTAAATAAGTTCAAAAATCAAAACAAGGAAATACTAGAAAAGGGAAGTGGGAAAATGATGATTCAAGGGAAGAATTGAAAAAGAAAGATGAAGAGATATGTAGATTATGAAACCATCATAAAAAACTATTGGATGAGGTTAAGAGATTGAAAGAAGAAAAGAACAATTATCAAAATCGGGAAGAAACAAGGATCTTGGATGAATAATCTACCAAAAGACTTCAAAAGAAAATTTGCAAGAAGGTTGAGGAATCCCTAAACAATGATAAGGTAAAATTAGAAATGCAATCTAGAATTGAAGGATGCCATAATTTGATAAATAGGGTGACATTGCAACTTCAAAAGGAGAAAGAAGACAAGATTCAAGAAGGTCACCAAAAGATACTTGAAGAAGTTGAACTTCATCTAGAGGATTTGCATGCCAAATATGATGGTATTATCTCCAAGGCTAGAGTAATCAAAGACCAAGAAAAAATGATAGAGGATGTCATTGTCTCTAAAAATAAGATAGACGAAACACATGTGCAGAGTGAAGGGAAAAAATCAAATGTGAAACCTTATCGACACCCTTATTACCTGGAAAGATTTCAAGGAAGAGAAGAAGGTCGATATCAGAATTATCAACGAAGAAGATAAAATACTTGTCAATATTCATGGAACAAGGCGTCACAAAAACACTCTTCAACAAGATATTATCAAAGACCAACAACCACTACAAATTGGAGAAGTTACAACAACAATACATGGAATCAAAGGGAAAAAAAGTTTGCAACAACTAGCCACCAAGGATCAAGACTGAAAAGAATTGATTTTGAATGGATGGATCATCATCAATGGAATGAAGAAAGAAGGAACATAAGAAAATCATATTACTTGGTTTTATCACATGTGAAGCCTTTAATTGCAAAGCCTTGAGTACAAATATTTTTGGAGGGTACTATGTTATGACCCAAGGGGGCATGTATGGGGTTAAATGTATATGATATGACCCCAAGGGGGCCATATATGAGGCTAAATGTACATGTAATGTGTAAATGTATATGTAATAGGGTCAACCTAATAGTAAAGGGGCCTCATGTATAGTTTGTGAATATGTATATATAAAGATCGCGTATTCATTATTGAAAACATGTGAATTTTGATGTATGAATGTATTTGAGTATTTGGAGGAGGTTATTCTGTTATTTAAGAAGTTATTGTGTAACTCATATCTCTTATCTATCTTGTATTTGTGCTCCACACTCACATTGGTGTACATGTGTACTTCTAGTTTATACTAATATCTTAAGCATTTGGAACATAACAAAATTTTAGTTAACATAGTAGTCTTTCACGAAATAGTTCAGTGAATGTATACAATGCTTGAAGAGCCAAAAATCTCATTACTTGGATACCATTCCCGTATTTATTGAAGTTTAATGTGATTCTTGGCCTTCTGCCTTCCCCCATGACCTTTCATTTACAAACATTTGTCCTTATTCTCTTTGTAATGATGAGAGGACAAAGATATCATTTACATTTCAGATTTGTCTCTTAGTACTTGTGGGCCATCATAGATTTCGGCTATGGTGCGCCTCACCATTGTAATGAATGGCTTGGACATTGGGAGATTCAATGATCATAGGGTTCATACTCCCTCTTTAGTCATTTGAGTTTGATTCCCTTTGTTGCTCCCCGTTGTTGTGAAGATTTTTGTTACTATTTTTATTCAAACGTCTTTGGTTGTGGATCACATTGCGAAGATGTTGAGTACGACCTCCCCTCGGCATTGGCACTTGGTACTATTCAATATGCAGTGGATCAGTGACCTTAGAGTAACCTTGAAATGAACTATTAAAACCGATCATTTGGACCCACATAATTGAAACATTAATTAATTAAGAGTTAGTGTATGTTTCCCTGAGTTCGGTTCCTGGTTGCTTTGCACATAGTTGAGGTGCTTTGCTCTCGGGGGCTGTTGACGAGGTGTCAAATATTAATCCTAAAAAATGCAGACAAATGGTAAAGAATTTCTCAAAACATATAACTGAGAAGTTGTATATCTCGGAAAGACCTTTCCAACAGTATAAGGAACGCACAAAACGTGCATCTGACTCAAAATATATGGCCAAACTATGAACAACAGTTTGGTAAGGGTATAAGGAACGCACAAAACATGCATCTGGCTCAAAATATATGGCCAAACTATGAACAACAGTTTGGTAAGGTCTTGTCCCTATTTTGGAGTAGTTTGCGAGAACTCCTCCATTGTACACTGGAGAGATTCGTGGGAAACCCTCCATTGTGTACAGGATAAGTTTGTGGGAACTTCTCTGATACGAACCAGAGGACATCTTGGTACCTACTCCCACGGTCAAGCTGAGAAGTGTGTCGGGTGTACCCGAGCTAATCTTGGGAGCTCCTATGGCGAGCAATATCCAGCCTACTGCAGAGTCTTTATGACTCTGCAGACCGGATGACCGTGCAACCATGCTCACCCTTTTCCATGCCCCGCGCATTCACCATCATGCTCCCATCCGCATCCCATCTCGCGGCGCATACATGCTCCCATCCACTGTGCCCGCCCTGATTCCGGCGATCCATCTTCCGACTGCTCCATCAAACACATCAAACGTCGTCTCCGTTAACGTTAGCATTACCTTCGCAGTTGGCAAGTATTGTACACATTAATTGACACTCTGTTTGAAATTCAAAATTCAAATACTGTGAATGCCTCCCAAATGCCCCGCGCATTTTCATCGGTGAACATTACACTCTAGTTGCAGATATCTTGATT